>JAWRVF010000093.1:668738-751997 GCA_036785485.1 Physcomitrellopsis africana | reverse complement strand
CGCCTGCACCACGACAACGACGGAGTATACCGAGTAACCGATCGTTGGTGATAGTATTTGAGATCGAGCCTACTTACGATGATCAGTCAGAAGGTGTGTTTGCAGGACAATTTCACAATGAGGACACGGAAGTTCATGCTTGGTCAGAAGTGGAAGGCGTGGGCCACTACCGTTGGCTTCAAGGGCCGTTGAACCACTTACTTCACGAACAGCAATTGGAGTTCATTGCAGACGTTATGCGACAGATCTTTATTTTCTTGCAATTGTTCTAACCGACAAACAACATTGCTTCTCGGAGACCTCGAAGTTAAAAGAGAGGATAATGTTAGGGACATAGTCCTTAGAATCTTCTAGAGACAAGCTTCTAAAACATTCTAGAAGCAAGTCTTTGGAATCCTCTAAAATATTCTCTAAAGATTCTTTAGAATATTCTATGAAGATTCCTAGAAGATTCTCTAAAGATTCCCTTAGAAGGTTCTAGAAGATTCTTAGAATATTTCTAGAATATTCTACTAGATTCTAAGAAGTCGCTTGAGAAGCTTCCTAGTTTAGCAGAAGTAGCTCGAGAAGTTTCCTATCTGGTAGTATATATAGGAGTCGAGGCTGAAGGGTTCTTCAGTCTCGACAACACATCTCTTGGAGCTCTAGCTCACTTCTCTGGTGTTGGCCTTGTACTCATCTGCATTAATTTAGTTCTTTCCAGTTCTTCGTGAACTTCTTGTTTAGATTTCTAGTTTGTATTTTGTGTCCGTGACAGCAATTGGAATTTGTGTATGGTTGAAGTTATTAAGAAGAATATTTTTGAGTACTTTATATTGGCTTTAAGTACTTTTGAATTAAAATTCAAATTACATTCTTCTTATATGGGTGAAACCTATTAGAGTTTCTTGTATATTTGTAAACTACAACTTCTCCCTCTACAACCAAGTACCCAATGCATTTTCAAACAAGACAACACATTGTTATATTGTGGTTTGGCTTCCATATGAAAATATTGTATATATATATATATATATATATATATATATTTAATGTATAATTTACTACACTACTAAGTAAGAGCCATATTAATAAACTTTTATTGATTATAAGATATGATTAGGTTGTTAATTTAAAAAGACTCTATCTAAAAAGATTATTATTGAAGTTTATATAATCTTTTTTTTTTTGGATAGTGACTCTTGAGCTTAATTTTATATTAATATTAACTTTTATATATCTTTAATTATCTTTATTAGAAATTGATGATCCTTGAGATCTTATTTATTTCTTTTATTTGGTATTTAGAACACATATTATGTAAATCTTATAAAAAAAAAAATTAGAAAGGGATTTTTAGTATAAAAAAGAGTAGTTAGGCTATCTATGTAGATGAATAGAGATGGATGATAGAAGTCTCTATTCTTATTGGCCAAAAATCATGTCCAATGGACTTCAAGGAGGCTGCTTGAGGACTTATTAGGAATTAGGGTTTGTTTTTTAAATAGAGTTGAATATCAAAGGCTAGGGCCAATGAGTTTGGTTTTTGGGATATGGTTTTGGTGCAAATTTTGGATGATTTGGATTTTTTATGAAGGAGATATAGGCACTCAAAGTTAAGGTGTTGAAATTATATCTATTGCTATTCTTTTGGACATAACTTACATGTACAAAGAGAAATAGAGGATCAGCGATTAAGATTGAAAAGAAAACTTTTTTGACTACACTTTTTGTATATAGCTTGATGAAATCTAAAATGGGATAACGGAGATATTGAAAGTTGAAGTTAGTCCTTATAAATTAAGGGCAATAAGTAATCTTACTTAACTAGTGGTTATATTTTGAACTATATCTTAGGCAAATTGATAAATTTTTGGCTCAAAAATTTTAAAAGTATGTATATTTATGTCATAAGACTATAAAAAAAAATTTGTGGTATTAAAATTTTGGGTTTATGAGATATGAAGGAAATAGTGCTTAGGTGTCTTTGATCTAGGGTTTTAAGCACCAACTAGGATTTTTAAGATATTAGACAATCGGCAATGAATTTGCAATTGATTTTTTTTGTAATAAAGCTTAAAAAAATTATATAAACTTTAAAGAAACTTTTATAGAAACTAAATGGTTGGATCAAGAGTTATTGAATTCTAAAGTTTAAGAAGAAATAAGTCCTTGCAAGTGAATAAGGTATTAAAGGGTTTTATGACAATTTGAGTCTTTTTGTATAAATCTACTTAAACACAAAAGAGTTTATCAATATAATTTCTCTTTTGTAATATCATTGTCTTATTTGTCTTTTTTATTAAAGATAAATTACTTACTAAACTCTTACCAATAATTTTTAAGTAAATTCTCTACAACCAGGTATCCAATATATTCTCAGATAGAAGTTCACACCACATGACAACATAATACAACAGCGTTGTTGGATAGAGAGAATTTGCCTTGAGAAAACGCCGGATTCCTAGCTGCTACTAGAACTAGCAGGGAACATGAGAGGAAGCTATGCAAGTATGTTCTATACTTGCATAATATTTGTTCAAGCTTTCAAATTATACTTATATTATACTTGTACAAGTCTTGTACAAATATAAAGTATAAATACTTGAATAATACTTGTATAAATACTTATATAATACTTATATAAATACTTATATAAAATAATGTATAATCTTTGATATAATACTTATATAAATACTTATATAAATATTATATATAATACTTATAAAATACTTGTATAAATACTTGATATAAATACAAGTATATATACTTATATAAAAGGTATAAGCAAAGTGTGTATGTATTCAAGTATATCTCAAAATACAACCGCATATGAGAATACAAGTTATACAACAAGTTAAAACTAAATATATCACTAAAAATTCAACCAAAGGTTGAATCAAGCGTGCTTATAGCCTATGGAAAGCCAATAATCCATTTTAAAACATATCAAAATTTCACAAATAGATGACTTACCATTTAAAAGTTATAGCTAAAAGAAGTAGGCACTAAAATTTCCAAGCAAATGCAAAGGCAGCAAAGCTCCTCTTCACTTCAGCCTTTGTTGTGATCACTTCCCTTCTCCAAATTGGACATGCAATAGCTTTTTAGAAAGCTCACTCCATCATCTAACTTATTCTAAAATTTCGCATGCATGCCTCTCAAACTCCAGATTTTGTAGCTAGTCGATTCTACTCTTCAAACCCTAGCAACAATTTTCCCTCTTTGACACTTCACGGCTTATAAAATTTTCATCAAAGCTTCAAATGTATTGATTTTTGATTTTGTAGAAAGCTTATACAAGTTTTTATAAGCATTTAAAATATCAAAAAGATTGAAGAGACTGTCCGACTTGGGTGGTTGAACAAAGTCTCTGCCCCTCTTCCTCAGGTGGCAGCAAACCCTTTCCCACTCTCAAGCTCACAACTTTTGCTCTCCAACTCCAAATGCTACAAGAGATGTCTTGATAGAAAGCTAGTACAATTTTCCACACTCTCTATAAACTTCACTAAGAAAGAGTTGAAATCAAACTTGCAGTGGCAGCTCGAAGTTTCTGCCCCTCTTCGTCGGGTGGCAGCAAACCTCACTCTACTAAAACAAGCATAACTTTTTGTTCACAACTCCAATATAAGCAAGTGAGTAGGTTCTAAAATCTTCACAACTTGAAGAACACACCCACCAATTTTCACTACAAACACTTCTATCTCCTCGGAGCTATCTCTCTCCAAAGTTCACCACTCAAAACTGCTCTTCTCTCGGTCTAACAAGAGGAGTATATCTCCCTTTCTTTCTATATTAGACTATGAGACGCCCACATGGGCAGCCAAATCCTATTGGATGGGCCTTATTCACCCCATGCTCTTTTTTCTTATCCTTCATAAGGTCCATTCTACCTCAAAAGTCAACAAGAAAGGTAAAACAACCTTTACTTTTCTTCTAATTACAAAAGAGTCTATTCTAGGATATAAATAAGGTAGGAACAAAACAAATAGCCATCTTAATTCACTAACTAAGTGGCTATAATAAATCCTCTCCTTATAATATCTTCTAAAATAACTTCTAGCACTCACACATATATTAACAATAGATACAAGATTTTTAATATTTTTATACACTACACGTAAATGCAGTACGACATGCTCCCCCTCTAAACCTGCACATCCTCCGGTATGTGCCAAGTTTAATCCTCTTCATCCTCCGTTTCAATCTCTTCATCACCTGCTGGTATTTCTTCAGTCTCTGATGGAGTTAAGAATTCTTCAAGATCATTGGTGTGAAACTTTCCATCCCTTCTTCTATATGTTTTAATTCTTTTGCCTGCTATTGGGATCTTTAATAAAGTTCCATCCAACTCTCGCAGCGAATATGTGGCATTGGTGTGCACTTTAACCACCACATATGGTCCAAACCATCTTTGTGCAAACTTCCTCATTGTGTTGTGCTGATGTTCTGATGAACTGTCAAACACCAACACCCAATCACCTTTTTCAATTTTCTTAGACTTCATTCTATGGATTTTGTCAAATCTCTCTTTATTGTTCAATCTAGCAACCTTAAGCCTTTTTAATGCTATTTGCATATCTTCAGGCAATCTTCTAAGCTGCTGAATGCGAAGTTCTAATAGCCTTTCTCTTGTAATATCATCTTCCCAAGACAAAAATATCCAAGTTGGAACTGATTCTTCTCCAGGCATAATAGGCTTATGTCCATGCATAAGTTCTACTGGCATATATCCAGTGACAGTGCTATGGGTGGTTCTATCAGCCTATAATGCAAATGGCAATAGCCTAGGCCAAAGATTAGGCTTCTCTTTACAAGCCTTAACTAAGGCATGAATGATAGGAGGGTGCCCCCTCTCTATTTTGCCATTAGCTTCAGGATTGTAAGCAGTTGTTAAGCTTAGCTGTACACCATATCTTTGAAAAAACGATCTTGCTTCAATTGCATCTAATTCATCCCTATCAACTCTCATTCTTCCAATACTTCCATATCTGCTAAAAATATCTTCAAGAATGAATCTACAAATTCCTTCCGTAGTCTTGGTTTGAAGAGCTCTTCCTTTAACAAAGTTTGAGAGCTCTTCCCTTGCCAAAACAAGATACTTCATTCCCCAAATTCCAGGTGGCATTGCAACTAAGTCAATCATCCATTGGAAATGAATTGAAGGAGGATAAGTGGGATGTAGTTCATCCCTGTATCGGGCCTTAGATTGAAGTTGACATACAACACATGAAGCTACAAATTCTTCAACATCCTTATATAAACCCTTCCACCAATATCGTTCCTTAATCTTTGTATAAGTGGCCCAAAGTCCTTTGTGACTAGTCCAAAGTGCATTATGAAATTCTCTAAGCCTCTCACCACGACAACGTGGATTTTGGTTTCAAGATCATCCACTACTCTCAAAGATAATTCATCAGCTGTTTTTGCCCTCTTCCAAAGAAGTCCATCTCTCAACAAATATCCGTATGATTGATGTCTAATATCTTTAAAAGTCTTGTCCATCCACCCTTCTTGCTTCTTCAAAGTGCTCAAATAGAGTCCAATATCTTGTAGTCTCCCCTTATATAATTCTACTTTGAATGGCAAGATGTTATTGGTTGAATTTTCTCTATCAACAGCCAATATATAACTTTCTTCTAAAAAGTCTTCACTCTGCTCATGAGCCATCATTTCTTCTTCATGAAAATACTTGGCCCTTGATAACATATTGTCACAGACATATACATAGTTACCTATATAATTAAATAGAACTAGGTAAAAATAGATAAAAGTAGGTTAATTCTATAATATCTTCTAGAGAAACTTTCTGGAAGCTTCATAGACGCTGCTTTGACCGTATAGGTGTCCATAGTTGATTTCTTGATTAGAAACTTGGTCAACAAGTTAACCATGTGCCACACATATTAATAACTTGTTCTACAAGCTAACTACGTGGCGCATATGTAAAAAACTTGCCTTGCAAGCTAAGACAAGTGGCCTTCAAAGTCAACACATATTAGAGGTCCTATAGAACATCGCTACATAGCTTGTAGTTAGATAGTATATATAGAGACAAGAGTGAAGCCTTCTTCACTCTTATCAACTCCTTTCTTGCTTCTAATCTAGTTTCAAGAGTTTCTAGTTGTCTTGTCTTTTGACAATAGCCATTCCAGTTTCTATTGAATACATATTTTCTTATTTCTATTTTATAAGAGAAGTCTCACTTGTCCATTTGATTTCATCGAGTTCTTGTCCTTGACAGTTTGACAAGAGTGAAGATTTATTGTTCTTGTTTTGTGTTAGAAGTGAGTGGATTACCCCACTTCTATTCTTTGTATTTGAAGGTTGTAGACTACCCACCTTTGAATTGACTCTATTTGCTTTCTAACCTTGATTTTTTTCTAAAAGATAGTGGATCACCCTTCTTTGTGGAAGATTTTTGTTTGATATTAGAGGTTGCGGATTACCCTCCTTTAATCCAAATTATAGATTTGCAAAGTTATCTAAGATGGAAGGAAAAACCTTGGATGCTACACTTACCGGAAGCGAGAATAGATTTGCAACTATTACAGATCTTCATGAGCTTGTCAACACTCTTAGAGTAGAAATTTCATGAATCACCAATGGTAATTATGGAAGCACTATTCCAACACCTATAGAAGAAGTCTAGAGCTTACACCAAGAAGTTGTACAACTGAGAGAAGCAAGTAGATCAGCCTCTCAACCGAATCCAAGAAATCTTCCTTCTTTAAAGAGGCAAAGATTAGTATGCCCGAGAAATTTGATGGAACAAGATCAAAATTTTGAAGATTTTTGTAACAAGTCAAGCTTTATTTAAGGTTACACCCTTTCTAATATCCTAATGGATTTACTTAAGTTAGATTCATAGGTGCACTTCTATCTGCAAGTGCCCTTTCTTGATTTGTACCTTTGATGGAAAAAGATTCAAGACTTCTTTACAATTTGAATTCATTCTTTGAAGTGTTTACGGCTACATTTGGAGAAAGCGACCAAGAGAGGGTAGCAAAGACCAAGCTTTTATCTTTACAACAAGGATCACGGTCAGCTACAACATATGCTGCTAAATTTCAAAATCTTGCTTGCGATGTAGAGTGGAATGACAAAGCCCTTATCAACCAATTTCGTTATGGATTGAAGGATAACGTCAAAGATTTGTTACTAACAATGCCAAAAGCTGAATCTTTGGAGCAATTTGTTGCTCAAGCGATTGCATGTGACAATCGATTATTTGAAAGGCACCAGGAATATAAATTCAATTGGAGAGGAACAAGTCAATTGATGACAGCAACTCCTAAGTTTTCAGAAACTTACTTGGCTAAACTAGAATCAATGCAAATTGATGTGGTACGCTTTAAACCTCTCATTGAGCAAGAAAAGACTCGACATCGTCAAGAGGGTTTGTGCTTATATTGTGGAGAATCTAAACACACTGCTCAATATTGTCCAAAGAAGCAATGCAATCACAAAATGAGAAGTATGGCTGCTAGAAAAGACATTGTGTCGGAAAACGAATTTCTCCAGCTACAATAGGGACCGTGCAGCTGGAATCATGTGCAACACCTTGTAAAGGTCCTATTCTCTCCTCAGACCCCTCACCTTGTTTTACAATAGAAGTATCATTAGGACCTAAAAATCACAAAGTCTTTGCTTTATTAGATTCAAGAGCCTCAGCCTGTTTCATAGACAAAGACTTTGTCAAAAAATAAGAAATAGTTTTAATCAAGAAAGCTAAACCTGTGCACGTAGAAATCATAGATGGTCGTTTGTTATCTTCTGGAGATGTCACCCATGAGACTGTTCCTTTAGATGTAGCAATTAAGGGGCATACTAGTGTAGTAATATTTAATATGATTAGATCCCCTTCAAATCTGATTATTTTAGGATTATCGTGGTTAGAAAAGTATAATCTTCAAATAGATTGGATTTCTCGTAACCTCGACTTTTCTTGTAGTTCAACCCAAGAATCCAGTAGTCAAGTAGAAATACATAAGTCTAGTATATCCAAATCCTTACTAATAGGTGCAAAAGCTTTTATACATGCGGCAAAAGAAGGACCATCTTTTGTTATATATGCCACACCTATTTCGGATATTGAAAAGACTACAAGTAATATTCCTAACCAGTATCAAGATTTTCAAGATATTTTTGAAAAGAAAAACACAGATATTCTTCCACAGCATCGACCTTATGATTGCTCAATTGACCTTCAAGTACAAGCTCAACCACCATTTGGATCAATCTATAATTTATCGCAGAACGAGTTGACTGCATTGAAGGAATATATTAACGAGAATTTGGCTAAGAACTTCATACGCCATTCGAAATCTCCAGCAAGAGCTCCTATCTTATTTGTAAAGAAAAAAGATGCATCCTTACGGATGTGCGTAGATTATCGAAGGCTTAATAAGATTACCATCAAGAACAGGTATCCTTTACCTCTGATTTCAGGACTTTTTGATCAACTCAGCTAAGCAAAAATCTATACAAAAATAAATCTATGACGAGCATATAATTTGGTCCGCATCAAAGAAGGTGACGAATAGAAGACTGCATTTCGAACTAAGTATGGATATTTTGAATATAATGTCATGCCATTTGGACTCACAAATGCACCAGCTGCTTTTCAACATCTTATGAATGATGTTTTTCATGAATTTCTTGATGATTTTGTTGTCTGCTATTTAGACGACATTCTAATCTACTCTTAGAACGCAGAAGAACATGAATTTCATGTTTGTCGTGTGTTACAAAAACTTAGAGATACAGGATTATACGCCAAGATGGAAAAGTATGTGTTTCATACTACTTAAGTTGACTTCCTAGGATACATCATTTCTAATAACGGCTTAATGATGGATCTTAAGAAAGTTCAGACAATTATGGACGGGAAAATTTCAAGGACAGTAAGAGATGTACAGTGTTTTTGGGATTTGCCAATTATTATCGGATCTTCATTAAGAACTTTTCTCAAGTTGCAGCTCCATTGACACGCTTAACTTGTAAAAAAAAACTTAAGTGGAGCAAGGAAGCAGAAGCATCATTTGAAGCTTTGAAGATAGCTTTTACTTCTGCACCAATCTTGTATCGCGTCGACTTTTCTAAAGCATTCTTTATGGAAACAGATGCATCAGATTTTGCATTGGGTGCCGTATTATCACAAATGGGAACAGATGACAAACTTCATCCAATAGCTTTTCATTCAAGAAAGTTTTCAACAGCTGAGATTAATTATGAGATCCACGACAAAGAATTTCTTGCAATCGTGGACTCTTTTCAAGAATGGCGTCATTATCTAGAAGGCGCCTCCCATCCAAGCACCGTATATACGGATCACAAGAATCTCAAGTATTTCATGCCAGCACGTGTTTTAAATCATCGTCAAGCTCATTGGAGTATGTCTTTGTCAAGATTCGAGTTCATTATCACGTATAGGCTAAGAAAACAACAAGGTTTGTCTGATGCCCTTTCTAGACGTTCTTATCTTGCTCCAAAAGAAGGAGATGCAGCTTTTGATCAACAAAGAACGACCCTCTTGAAGCCAGAACAATTTTATCTTCGAGCAATCAAATCAACATTGACCGTTGATTCGAATTTTCTCAAGAAAATCCAATCAAGTATGTCCTCAGACCCTCTTGTTCATGATATTAAGAACAATTCATCTAAGTCTCATGATACTTCCAAGTTTGAATTCAAGAACAATCTACTCTACTTTGAGGGACGCTTGTATATCCCAGAAGGCGAAGCACGACTACGTGCTTTTGAAGCTCGTCACAATTTTCCCGCAGTAGGACATTTTGGATATAATAAGACTCTGGAACTAATATCAAGAGATTTTTGGTGGCCTCAAATGTAGAAGGCAGTTAAAGAGTTTGTACAATCATGCAATGTTTGTTCAAGATCAAAAACCCCTCATCATCGACCTTATGGACTTCTCCAACCACTACCTATATCAGAACAACCATGGTCTTCTATCTCTATGGATTTTATCACAGATCTACCAATTTCAAGTTCATATGATTCCATATTCGTGATTGTAGATCGGTTCACCAAGATGGCACACTTTGTACCATGTACAAAATCTATCACAAGTGAAGAAACAGCTAAGTTCTTTCTTGACAACATCTATCGCCATCATGGATTGCCTAGGGATATTATATTAGATAGAAGAACGCAATTTGTATCCAAATTTCGGAGAACCCTGTTCAAGATATTGAAGGTGGATATAAAACTATCTTCAGCATTCCATCCTCAAACAGATGGTCAAACGGAACGAGTGAACCAAGTCTTGGAGCAATATTTGAGGTGTACCATCAATTACCATCAAGATGATTAGACAACTCTTTTGCCATTGGCAAAGTTTGCTTATAATAATTTGGTACATTCTTCTACTCAACAAACACCTTTCTTTACCAATTATGGTTATCACCCACGACTTGATATTTTTGACTTTTCAAAAGCTGATAATCCTGCGGCAAAAGATTTGACAAATCAGTTGGCAGAGCTACATGCAACAATGAAGGTGCGATTAAAAGAAGCTCAGGAACGACAAAAGACCAATGCAGATGTCTATCGCAAGCAACAACCTCAATTCCATGTTGGTGATAAGGTATGGCTACTTCGTCGAAATATCAAGACTGTTCGTCCTTGTGATAAGTTGGACTATCATAGGCTTGGACCATTCTCAATTTGTGAACAAGTCAATCCAGTCGCTTATCAATTAAAGCTACCGGAGTCTATGAAGATTCATCCTGTATTCCATGTATCTCTACTTGAGCCATATAAGACAACAAATATACAAGGAAGAAAACAAATGCCACCGCCTCCTATAGAAGTGGATAACAATGAAGAATTTGAGGTGGAAGAAGTCTTAGATTCAAGGCGGTGCCGAAACAGGTTGGAATATCTTATTCATTGGCGCAGATACAATATTAGTGAGTGCACATGGGAACCGGCAAAGAATCTTGCAAATACAATGAGGAAGGTGGAGACCTTTCATCAACGACATCCATCAAAACTAAGATGAAGACCTGTCCTACAAAAGAAACAAGATCTAGGCAAGATAACATTCAACTTTCTAACCTTGTTTGTAACTTCTTTGTATTTGTGGCGCTGAGGAAATGGAGAACCAACAACCAGCGGATTCGACTCAAGAGCCTTCATTTGCTGACTTGTCGGATGAGACGTTGCAATTGTCACAACCTTCAAGATGACGCAACCGAGATGAAGATCTTCAAGAACGACATGTTCTTCTTTGAATAGATGGCAAGATACAACGTGTTTGGTATCACGACCTTGGAAGAGACTCCCGATGTTTGGTGATTTTATTGGAGGTAGGAACAACTCATGATGGTGTTCCAAACGTATTATTCGAAGGAAGTTATGAAGGTCACAACAATGATCAAATAACAGGGTGGTCTTTTCGCCCCGGAATGGGACATTATCGATGGCTGAGAGGACCCATTAATTACCTTCGAAGAGAACAAAGATCAGAGTATGTGGCAAATACAATCCGGTGCATCTTAGACTTCCTCAACATCTAACCACCGCTCCTCGTGGAACTCATGCCTAAAAGAAAGAATAATGTCATGGACATACACATAGTTATTTATATAATTAAGTAGAACTAGATAAAAGTAGATAAAAGTAGGTTAATTCTATAATATCTTCTAGAAAAACTTCCTGGAAGCTTCATAGACGCTGCTTTGACCGTATAGGTGTCCATAGTTGATTTCTTGGTTAAAAACTTGGTCAACAAGTTAACCATGTGCCACACATGTTAATAGCTTGTTCTTCAAGCTAACTACGTGGCGCACATGTAAAAAACTTGCCTTGCAAGCTAAGGCAAGTGGCCTTCAAAGTCAACACATATTGGAGGTCCTATAGAACATCGCCACGTAGCTTGTAGTTAGATAGTATATATAGAGACAAGAGTGAAGCCTTCTTCATTCTTATCAACTCTTTTTTTGCTTCTAATCTAGTTTCAAGAGTCTCTAGTTGTCTTGTCTTTTAACAATAGCCATTCCAGTTTCTCTTGAATACATATTTTCTTATTTCTATTTTATAAGAGAAGTCTCACTTGTCCATTTGATTTCATCGAGTTCTTGTCCTTGACACATATCAGCCACAAGATTCATTTTTCTAGCAATGTGCACCAAAATTAGATTCAATGACTTGATATATGCTATCCATCGAAGCATGGCAATGTTTGGTAAAGAACAATTGGCAATCATACCAAGAAGAGGTAAGCAATCAGTTTCCAATACAACATTTGCTCCAATCAAGTAATTTCTTTGAGTTGTTAGAGGAGTAAGTGCACCCCAAAGCTCTCTCTTCACTTGAGGATATGTTCTTTGGCGTTCTGTAAGAATCCTTGCTCCAAAACAAATAGCAAATCTATCTCCCTTTATATCACCCTGGCCAATAGCCCACCCTATGGCTATTGGACTTGTGTCTACTGTAACAATCACCGGTCTTCCGCTCTCATATTTAACTTGTTTTAAAATTAGAGGTGACTTTAAAATTCCTTTCAAGTCTTCCATCGCCAAATCTTGCTCTTGTTTCCAAAGAAATTTAATTCCCTTCCTTAATAATTTATAAAAAGGCTCTAATATGTGAGCAAAATGAGGTATCCATATTTGATAGAAGACACATGCTCCTAGAAACCTTCTCACTTCAGTGATGTTACTGCAAGCCATCATTTTTGCAATAGCATCAACTTTCTCAGGATTAGGCCTTCTTCCATACCGTCCACAAAGATGTCCAACTACCAAAATTTCTCCAAAATCAAATTTAGACTTCTCAATTGAAAGGGTCAAATTTGCTTCTTCAATCTTGCATAAAATCTTATCAACATCTTTAATGTGAGTTCTTACAAATGTTCTACAACCATCATCATCCAAAGTAGAGTCTTTATATTCTTTTTTACATCCTTTGATAGGAATGTCATCCACAAAGGGTATAGTCTTTTCTAGTACAAATTCTCTCAAGATTTGATTCATTGCATTTTGCATATGTGCCACTGAGTTTGTAGCACCTTGAAGCAATGTACTCATTCGAACCAATCCTAATGGAGTCTTCATGGTCGTCAAGTCTCTGCTTTTGATGGCCAATTGAAATTGATCATAACCAGAGTATAGATCTCCAATGGAATATATGGCATGTCCAGCAAACGCTTCTACTACTTCATCCACAATTGGTCCTGATCTTTTGTTCCTAATGGTAACCTGGTTAGCTGATTGCATATCTTAGATGAATCGTAATGCTCCAGACTTCTTAGGAACAGTAAACCAATGATTAGAATATGGAGCCATTGAAGGCTCGAGTATTTCCATATGCATTTTTTCCTTCAATAAGTCAACTAATTTAGGAAGTAATGCTCGTAGAACTGGTATTGGCTTCAAATCCCATGGCACATGTGGTACTGTAAAAATAACCATGGGTGCTACTAAACCTGGTCGCACACATCCAATCTCATCTGGTGAAGAGGCAAAGGCCTTTCCATGTTTTGAGAGCATCTCTTGAAACATCTTTTCTTCTTGTTCTAATAAGAATTCTCTCCCTCCAATCTTCAAGTTTGCTAATGTTTCTTTAGTAAACTTGTGTCCAATCTTCCTAGCTTCTCTTAAACTTGGCTCCTTCTCTGTTTGTTTGACATGCTCATCAATATCCAATGGAAGTTGAGTTGCTATAAGCTTTATCTTTTTGGCCACTGTTTTATATTTTGTATTTACTATGGCCTCAAGATCCAACTTATAACTTTGGCATAAATCCTTGTTTTCCATTGCATCTATTATTTCTTGATACAATGCTCTCCAATGAATTTCAATCATAATATCTGTACCATTATTTTCTTCTTCTTTAATCTGCAAGTTGCATAAAACTTACAATATATCATCTCCAATACCTTTTTCCTCATATATTCCAGAAATATACTCACCATTTAAAAGATCTTTTATATTTTTTAGATTTTTTTCCATCTTTTTAATGATCTTTTTATTTACAGGGTCCAGATCTTTTATATCCGTAAAACTCACAAACCCACACTTAGTCATTCCAACAAATCCACTTTTAATGCCATGTATATTGGAGAGCTCAAAAGTATTCGGTCCTTCTGCACCCGTAGATCCCCATTCTCCACGAGTGCAATTCAGAAATCCAAAAAGTGTAAAGAATTAGGCAGAGGTCCATCCCTAAGACAAACTCGATGCCTCTCATGTTCAGACTTCACTGTCAAGAATTATACAGATTTCTTGCCATCACAGCTTTGAATTCGTGCATAATGAGATCCATCATTCAATACCTTGGTTTCCATTCTTGATGCAGTGATGTAAGGTTGTCCTAATATCACGGGATAAGCACCATCATTTTGAACAAAAAAATTTTGTTCTACTTCCACATCTCCAATCTTTGTCGCAAGTGCTGGACAAGCTCCAAATAATTGTGTTTGTCCACAATTTGCAGCCCTCATAACCCATCCATGATTAGTATCAATTGGCCATTTATTTTTCTCATAAATATTTTGAGACATAATGTTTATCTCTGAGCCATGGTCCACAAGAGCCAAAATTGATTCATTTAATCCTCCAAATTTGACCCTTGTCTCTGTGGTAGCTCTAGCCCAAAATGGTTGAATATAATCCATTCCTTCCTTGTCTTCCCTATCAATCCCATGCACAATTGCACAATCAAAGGTCCTTACTTCTACCTGAGTATTTCTTCCATGTGCTGCCACAGATACTATTCCATCCACCGCCTTTTCTTTTTCTTCTTAAGTTTGCAAGGCTTGGACCTTTATGTCATAGCTTCTCATCCCCTCTTTGTTATTTTCCACCATCTTTTTACATTCCATAAAACTTTTATCTTTGACTATATCACTCTTGTTGCTGACCACACAGATTTGTACAAACATTTATAAGATCATATCTTCCTCTTCATTAGTCAAATAGTCATTTTATTCTTTAATCATTTGACCATTACTAGCCTTCTCTTCTATAGTTATTGGATCACACATCAAAGCAAATACTTGTCCAATTTCAAACTCCTTATCTTTGGTCATATGCGTGTCCAGAGCCTTCATCATGACTGTTTCAATTGTCATCTGTCTCTTCCTCTTAATAACATCAATGATCAATTCATGAAAATCTTTTTTAGCAATGCCAAGAGCCTCTCTCAATGTAAATTCAATCTTGGCATCCAAGATTCTTTCTTCCAACACCCCTTTCATGTCAATTGAAGACTCAATGTCAGATTGTAGCTTATAAGCAAGTCCCTTACCTTTTCCTTTAGAATCAGCTTCCTTTTCCTTTTTTTTGGCATTGTCTGTCCTCTCCTCCTATTTTTTCTTTAGAAGTGGCCCTTCTCCTGGATGATCAAAGACAGAAGACCTCCCAGGTCTTTGCCATGTATGAGCAGCAGGACCTTCTACCCTTTCACTTTTTTTGAGCTCCTGGGTTTTTTTCTTAGATATTGGTTCCTTTGTATCATCATTCTCAGAGGTTCGCCCTCTCTTCTCTTCAACAAAGACATCATAGTCTTTAATTTTGTCTTGAACTTGACCTAAAAAAACTTTGATGCTAGCTGTTTCAACAGGTCATCCCAACCAGTGACATTTCGAATGGCTTGAGCCCCTCTGCGCAAAATTTCAACAGATGGAGCTTCTAAAGTCTTAATTGTTTGTTGCTCCACTCCTATATGGAATGTCTCAGCACCTTCTCCATATAAACAATTAGACCTTCCCATCTTCTCTTCCATAAGCTTTTTCATTCCTCCCTTGCCAAAGTTGGTACTCAAAGGCAAGTTAGTAGATGCATCATGGATCTTACCATCTTTGAAGACAATAATGCCTGCTTTAATAGCTTCATCACATGATTTGCAACTTCAAAGATTGTGACTGTCCTCTCCATCACAATAAACGCATCTCTTTACAAATGATCTTGCACCTTCAGATGATTGAGGGTCTCGAAATTTTTTCAATTCACTCATTTCTACCTTCAAATCCCTAATATCCTTTATAAGCTCATCTAAAGTTTTTTCTTCAATTGTCTTGACCATCTTTGGAGATGTTATTGAAGAGGTTGGAGCAAATGATACCTTGGAAGCTTTTGTAGCAGGCTTCGATGCTACATCCATCTAAGTTGTCACACTTCTGGATTTCATTCTCCGTTGCTTTGCCACAAGAGCGACTACTTCCTCCACTCTCCTCCAATCATTTGTAAAACCTCCTTCAATGGTTCAATCATCTAAAAGCAAAAAGAGTCTATCTTCCAAAGCATCATTTGCTGCTTGCAAGAACAATTCAGCCTTCCTAGTATCAAAAAGACGCCTTTCTGCTAAAGGCAATTGGTTGTATTTCTTCTCAAAATCTCGCAGCAATTTATTTAGACCCATAGTATTTTCAGGCCGTTATTCGATCCAATCAATAAAAGACCTTTTGGTCATCCTCTCTGAGTCTTCTTCAAAATACTCATCATACAATCTCTCTTCAAATGTCATCCAAGTAGTAACATTTGCATCCCTTTGAATTTCTTCTACTTTCTCATGAATCTCAGGCACAACAGCTAATGTGAAAGTTTGTATCATTCGAGCCTCAAGTACCTGTTGCACCTCCATCTCACAAACATAAACCTTCAAAAATCTGGTGATGTCCTTCTCGTCAAATCTTCCAATCTTGTCAACACCACCCTTCAAAGCCTTGGTAGCTCCATTACCTCCAGCTTGAATTTTATAATGATCCATAAATATTGCCAAAGCTCCTAGAATGGTGTCCATGTTTGATTGGGCTCCAGAGGAAGCCCCTCCAGTATCCTCCATATTACCTTAGCCAAAACTAGTAGCCCCAAAGCAGCTCTCAATGGAAGCACCAATATATACGCCGCAGAGAATTTTGAGAAATGTGGGTTCCTAGCCGCTACTAGAACTAAGAATACGTAAGCATGCAAGATGCTCCATAATTTTACAATAACATTTGTCCAGTTCTCTTAAATCATATTATAATTTTGTACAAGTCCTTGGTACGTAAACATAAAGCATAAAACATCAATAATACTTGTATAAATACTTGAATAATACTTGTATAAATAATTATATAAAATAATATATAATCCTTGATATAATACTTGTACAAATATTTATATAAATATTATATATAATACTTATAAAATATTTATAAAATACTTATATAAATATTTGATATAAATACAAGTATATATACTTATATAAAAGGTATAAGCAAAGTGTGTATGTATTCAAGTATACCTCAAAATACAACCGCATATGAAGAATACAAGTTATACAACAAGCTGAAACTAAATAAATCACTAAAACTTCATCCAAAGGTCAAATCAAGCGTTTTTATAGCCTATGGAAAGCCAATAATCCATTGTAAAACATATCAAAATTTCACAAATAGGTGTCTTACCGTTTAAAAGTTATGGCTAAAAGAAGTAGGTGCTAAAATTTCCAAGCAAATGCAAAGGCAGCAAAGCTCTTCTTCACTTCAGCCTTTGTTGTGATCACTTCCCTTCTCCAAATTGGACATGCAATAGCTTTTTAGAAAGCTCACTCCATCATCTAACTTGTTCTAAAATTTCGCATGCATGCCTCTCAAACTCCAGATTTTGTAGCTAGTTGATTCTACTCTTCAAACCTTAGCAATAATTTGCCCTCTTTAACACTTCACGGCTCATAAAACTTTCATCAAAGCTTCAAATGTATTGATTTTTGTTCTCATGGAAATATTACACAAGCTACTATAATCATCTAAAATATCAAAAGAATTGAAGAGAAATTGGATCAAGTGGTTGAAATCTTTCAAGCTCACAACTTTTCCTCTCCAATTCTTCATGCTACAAAAGATGTCTTGATAGAAAGCTAGCACAATTTTCCACAATTTTTATAAACTTCACTAAGAAAGACTTGAAATCAAACTTGCAGTGGCAGATTTCGCCTTCGTCATAAGCAAACCCACTCTACTAAAAAACAAGCACATCCTCCTCCACACAACTCCAAAACAAGCAAGCAAGTAGGTTCTAGAATTCTCACAACTCGAAGAACACACCTATCAATTTTCATTACAAATGCTTCTATCTCTTTGGAGCTATCTCTCTCCAAAGTTCACCACTCAAAACTGCCTCCCCTCTCGGTCTAGCAAGAGGAGTATATCTCCCTTTCTTTCCATATTAGACTATGAGACGCCCACATGGGCAGCCAAATCCTATTGGATGGGCCTTATTCACCCCATGCTCTTCTTTCTTATCCCTCACAAGGTCCATTCTACCTCAAAAGTCAACAAAAAAGATAAAATAATCTTTACTTTTCTTCTAATTACAAAAGAATCTATTCTAGGATATAAATAAGGTAGGAAAAAAACAAATAGCCATCTTAATTCACTAACTAAGTGGCTATAATAAATCCTCTCCTTACAATATCTTCTAAAATAACCTCTAGCATTCACACATATATTAACAATAGATACAAAATATTTAATATTTTTATATACTACACGTAAATGCAGTATGACAGCGTCGTTATGAAGTTTTGCAACAATTCCTTCAGTCTTGGTAGTCCTAGTAGATAAAGTAATAGGAGTACTTATGATGGTATGTAACTTGAATTCAGAAGATTCAGTCATACTAATGTCTTGACCTCTAGCCATTCTAAGAGAAAAAAATAAAAGAATCTATAGGAAGACAATATTAGTTTAAAAGAGGATAATTTGTAACCTCTAAAATGTCTTAAGATATTTAAAGAGAGCAGCAATCCACTCTTTTACAAGAAGAATAAAGCTCTAATATTATAATAAAAGAAATATTAGTTTAAAGGAAGGTAATGTACAACCTCTAAAGTACTAATATACCTTCAAGAAGATGGATAATTTACTCTTTGACAAGAAGGATCCAACTTTAATATTTAAGATGAAAGCAATCTCAATAAATTATCAAGGATACAAAAATACAAAATAAAAGACTTGAATTAGAAAGAGGTTTCAAAAAGAAATCAGTAAGAATTTGAATTATCTAGATGAGTATACAAATGATATTAAAAAAGGTGAGCTAGAATTCTAAAAGATGCATTGTCAAAACTAAAGAACTCTTTAACCTCAACTCCAATATATACTCTTATTTAGGAAGCTTTTTGAACGGCTTCCATCAAATTAAGAAACTTTTCAAGTAGCTTCTATCAATTTGGAAGCTTTATAGCTTCTTCTACTAATTACAAAGCTTCTCAAATTACTTCCACCAACTAAGAAGCTTCTCAAGCAACTTCTATTAATTTTGAAATTTCTAAAATATTCTAAAAGGTTCTATGAACTTTCAAAGTGTATATTCCTAATACTAGGTTAAATAATTTATACTTAGATTAACTGAAGAGTCTTTGTAAAAGATTAGTCTTATTTCTAAAGTTGCATAACAACAATTCTACAATTTAAATTATCTTTATTTGGTGAATAGTTGCTACTAAAATATTGATCCTTTATTATATAATAAAATTATCTATTCACATCCATCATGTCTTTATGGTTAAGTGGTTGGTGCATTAATATATGCATGATTCCACTTATACTATCTATTTCTTCATAATACTAAGTGTCTTGTTATTGATATATAATAGAATATTATATATGTAATACTTTAACTCTTTCTATTATTATTTGTGATTTGACTACTAGACTTGTAATACTCTATAAAATGAATTATTTATATTTTCTTGGTTTTAAATTATTATTGTCTAAAGTTATATTGACTTATAATATACTTAATTTGATTTATAGAATATTTATTTTCAACTTAAATATTATATAAGAACTATAATAAAAGATATTATTAATAGTCATATTTCTAATAAAAATATATTAAACTTAAATTTCTTTAGTTAAAATTTTTTCTTTTATAAAATGATATTAAACATCTATACATTATTTTTAGAATGATATTTTTGATAGTCTAAGTAATATCAAGCTATAAAATATTAGTATATTTGTAAAATAAGCAACAATTTTTTATAGCTTGATATTTGATTATATAGAATAATAAGTCTTTTAAATATCTAAATAATATTTTTTATACTTTGAACATATGAAGAATTAAAATTAAACAAGTATTGAGCTGAGCTATTAATTGTAAAATCAAAATTTGATCTAGAATTAAAAATTGCATAAATAAAATTTCTAATTATTTATAAAGAAAGAAAAATATTTTTAATATTAATAGAAATATGAATATTTAATCTTATTCTTACTTACATATATGTATTTAGGAGAATAGAAGCAAATATATTATATTCATGTAATTTTTTTGTTAAATATTTTGCTAAATGTAGTATAGTTTGTTTTTATATTTTATTAATAAAATACTATTTTTGAGTATATAATAAATTTTTTTAATAATTTATTAAATTAAAAAAACTTAATTTCTTAGGATAATAAAATTATTGATATAAATAATATAAATTATGATATTATTTTATTTTATTTTAATATTTTATCACTTTTTATATGTATGTTTTTATCAATATCTAAATAAGTATAATTATAATTGAATAGATACTTTTCAAGGTATTGGTGCCAAGTTCTATTATAATTTTTAAGTCCATAGAGTGATTTGACAAAATACTTTCAATATTAAATGAATATAAATATATCTCCTATATCTATATAAAAAGTGATGTATATAAGCTTCATAACCTCTCTATATCCACTTGTTACAATAATCCTCTATCAATCCAATTCAAGTGTAACGTTTTTGCACCATTGTATGATTGGTAATCTATCCGACACATTCCTTGAAGTAAAGCTAATTCAATGAAGCCAAAAAATTCACAGGAATTGTGCAACAATGAGAAGTGTTAGTGAAAGCAGAAGGTCGTCGTTCACAAGCAAGAATCGTGCACAGGAAAGTTGTGCTGGAGACTCCAAAGCTCTTCCAATTCCTTATCACCGTTCACCTTCCACATTCCTGCTTCACAAGCCTTCCTTGTTCTCAAAACGATTTTGCATTAGTTTTTGTTTGTCACAGGATTGTTTGATCTGTGGGTGGTGGGCTTAGGAAATCTGGCTGCCATGCCCGGTGTTGTCTAGTGCTACGAATCTCTAGTAGATATCGAGATCAGACCATAATGTGTCGATGTCCATGTATCTGAACCACTGCTAGAAATGAATCCTATACAAATTTGTGGACTTGTAGCAGAGGGCGTTAGCTACACAAAGCCATTTAGGATTCGAGATACGTCCCATGCGTTTCTTGAGCTCTAGGGTGTTACCATGTTCTAGCACAGCTGTCTGTTTGGTTCTCACTTCGTGATTCGGAGTACAAGGACACCGCCACTTCTGAGGCGTCAGTTTCCTGTGAACGTCGACATAGATACCATGTTGGACGAAGCGTACCAAACTGTAGTTACTGAATCTATCGACCAGTTTCACCTGGTGGATCGAGATGTTTCGAACCTCAGCAGCTTGGAGCCCGTCATAGAGGAGCCTTCAGCTTTTGCACAGAAGTTTGAAGACTGTGTTGAAAACTTGAATCAATGGGATGAGTTCTTTTTTGAGATTGGAAATTGGGACCCAGAGAAGAAACTGGAAAGATTTTCAGATCCAGTAGTTGCAAATATAAGTTCGGCATACAGCCATGATGTCGTTGCACCCGTTGGTCACGATCATGATACTCTGCTGGAAACATGTTTCAATCTCTCCCTTCGTGAGAATATGGAGATTGTAACGGCAAATGGCATTATCACAGACGAATATCTCATCATGGGCACTCAGATGGTGCATCACGGACTTTACGAAGAGCATGGAACTGATTATGGCTATGTCACTGATAGTGTAATTCATACACAAAGATTCCATGAGGAGGGCTTGTCTCCCCCAGATGCTGAGCATTCGAATATAGGAAACATGGTGCAGTACGAAACACAGGAACTAGATCAAGCTGTGCATCAGAATTTCGCATCAGAATACCAACCAGTGTTTCTAGAATCAGAGGATAAGGGTAAACGGAGTGATCACGCACATGACCACTTTCCAACTGAAGCTGTAACTGAACTGGGACCTGGTTTAGTTCTCGATTCCCTGTCCTCAAATGTAGCTGATGCTCCTCCATCGCCTCCCGCGCAATCTGAACTATCTAGCAGGAAGCGGGCTCGAAAGTCGACGTGCATTGGCCACAACGGTGTCGCTGTGTATGTGTAATATACCCTCACTCTATGCAGAGGATTCAACTGAGCTGCATGGAACAACTTGTATGCATATAATCAAACTATGATGGTACACTTAATATTACAATCAGAGAATACCTGGATATTGCGGGAGCTTCACTTCAAGCAACTAAACCTGATTTATGAATGGTTTGAATGAGCAGACGATACGATGGAGCAGAAGCACGGTTTACAGCCTACTATCAGCCTTCATATTGGACCGAAGACGACAGTGCTGTCTTTCTCGGTACCTAATTGTAATGTTTGGAGAACTTTTCACTACGTCTGATTTTGAATTTTGGGTCCCGGTACCGCTTAGTATGTACACGTGAATCCCCAGATGGCGGTTCAATTCTCTGTTCATGGTCAAGGTGCCGTCCTTTCAGGTTTGGCCAGGAATTTTGGCCAGGAGTTATAACATGGAATGTTTGAAATAGTGGACGCTTTGTTACCTTGTCTCATTGGAATTGAAGGCACAATCCTGCTGATCGAATGTGCAGGGGAGTATCCAACATTTGATGAAGCACAGGATGCATATAACCTATTAGCACTTATGCATGAAGGACAAAATGCTCAAGTTGGCCTCACGGCCTCTGCAGTAAGAATTGAACTTTGGTAAAAAAATTCTGCGTATTGGTCATGTCAAAGTCTTCGACCCTACACACTTGCGGTTGATATCCTCTAGTGTAGCACATGATTTTTGAAAATCCAGTTCGAATTGGTCAGACGGCCCTAAAGCCATCAGTCTAATTAGATTGTTTTGTTTGCAGGTCGACAGGTATGCAGTTGAATTGCAAAGATGGGAGGGCAAGCATCACGTGGACCTCGTCTGCGCATTAAGACTTAGGCAAGTCTTAGAATTTCGGCTGAGAAATCTCGAGATCTCGTAGTTCTACATATCAAACTGTTCAGTTGCTTCTTCAGTTTTTGCGCACTTCTGAATGCAGTATCACATTAACACAGTTCAACGTGGTAATTGTTGAGTAGGGGAAGAGGGTTACTGAAAGACAATTCTGTCAATTACAAGCATATTGGCCGGTGAGAATTCGCACGTGTTTCATTTCATTCGTCTATGCAGATTCAATTCTCTTGAAGGATTCTGTAATCATTGTTCAGGCTGCAACGAGCTGACATTTCGGTGTGTATCTCATACTCGGTAGCATGGTATGCGTGTTAGACGGTGGTCAAGGAAGATACAAGGCTTGCGTTACTTTTCAACCGTGAATGATGACCGAGTTTCGGCCGACAGTGCAAAGGCTAGCAAGCCGAAACCGTCAATGACGACCTTCAGTAACGAGCTCGATTCCCACCAAAAAATTTATCAATTTCCTGATTGCTTTCATTTGTCCCCATAGATGCTGATTTAATCGTTGGGTGCTTCTTCAGGTACTCCCGAACAGGCTGCTCAAGCTGCTGATCAAGTCATTGTGAACCGGAAAGGGAAAGACGCATGGACCAATTTTCCTCTCAGTTCGTATATATCAAGCACCGACGACCTGCCGTTGCGGTGGCTCCCGTTAACAAATAATTTCAGGGACAACTTGACTTTTAAGCGTGTCAAGAGCAGGACTTAAGAAACGGTTCATCTAGAAGATACAGTTGTTCGTGATCCAGATTTCAAGCAGATTCCATTAGATACCACAGGAACGATGCGAATTCATAAAAGCTAATTATAGTTAATGCCTCACCATCACTCATAAGTTTAGATCAGATGAAGTATCCAACAGGGAGTTAGTCGTCCCCTATTCCTTAGTACTATAGCCTTGCACACATCTACAGTACAGCATTTTATATATTATTTGGATCTTTGTCGGAAGACAATCAATCAACGTGAGTGAGCTTTTTCAAGAAATAAAAACTAAAAAATCACGTGTGATCACCTAAAAAATCGTGCGAATTCTTGATTTCTTTACAAATATGATTTGAGGATGCTGTAAATTACGTACTTCTTAATCCAGCACTCACAACAGTGCACAATTTACTCGTCTACCGTCAGTGCAAGCAATTTAACCTCAACAAACACGAGATGCAAACAGAGGATTGAGAATATCATCATTTTAACACGAGGATCAAGAGCTGGGGACTAGTGGTGAACTATGTGAACACGAATCGTAGCATCCTTACAATGTAGGAACGATGGGGCTGGTCAGCCCGCCTCATCCTCTTCGGGGAATAGAAAATGTTCATTATGGTACTATGGATTAGTCGACACCAAGTATTAAACCTCTAAGAGTTACGGTTCCCGTCCTTACAATCAGCAGAAGAAAACATAACAAGCATCATATATATCCTAAAGCAACGACGTTTCGGCAATCTTCACACGGGACTCAACACCGCACTCCACATTCTGCAGTTGCTGCAAGACATATAACACATGTGATTTCGAACAAGACGAACAAAAAATACACTACATCTTATCTAATCTAATCAACCCTTTCATTATACTCCAACGGATTGTAGCTAGAAGTATTTGCAGAAAGCTTGAATAATTTGCGACCTATCGATCGATCGACTGTACAAGGAACATAAGCAAAATTTCTAGATAGCACTCACAAATTTGCTGCCAAGGTCCAAGCCTCAAAGAGACGGGATTGATTACCTCAGCGTCAGTGCTCTTCGTGGCTTTTAACACTCTTTTCCCGTTTTGGCAAGTGCTAAAGTTGATGTGGTACAAGTCCGAGAAGAATCGGCGAAGTTCTTGGTGATGCATTTGTAAATATACAAAACGGTGATGCACAATGCTCTCCGTGGGTGATCGGCTCAAGCGCAAGCGGAAGCCACTAAGATTCTCCCTCAATTGGCCTCCAATTAGTTTGAACAGTAACCTTGGGTCGTTGTTTCCAGATCTGAGCTCATGCATACTCCTGTTGCAAGCGTCGTTGCCTTCGGAAGCTTAATTTAACGATCCAAATGAATGCGATGAGTGGTTCCTAGTGGCAAAACTGCTCCTGGGCAGAGTCCGAAAAGGAGCTGCAGAAGGAGTTTGACACCCTCGTGATCGACCATGGAAGAGGTTGTTGCTGGGACGGGGGCTGTGTCATTGTTGTGGCTGGGTTCGCTTGGTACACCGCGCAGTTTAGGTCGAACGGGCGCATGGAAGTTGAAGCTCCCACTTGCGGCAATATCATCGGACCGCCTGGCTGCGTCATGAACCTTGGATCGCTCATGTTCCCGATTCGCTCCAGTGTCTGTTGCACACGCAAAGCACGAGTTGCTCCTTAAAGTAGAGCCTTGTTTATTTGTCCCGTTCAGAAGAACAAGTTTCTCAACAAAACCAAAACCACGTCGCAGATCGAAAGAACTACCGCAACCAATAAACAAACGTAGATATAATTTAGACATGCTCAATCTGTTACGCGAGCAGCTTGGATTCAGATTGTGATCGAACCTGAAGTTGCTGCTGCAGGAATTTAACGTAATGAATGGCTTCGTCAAGCATGGAGGCGGTGTCCATCTTTGTGCCTCCCGGTACGAAATGCTGCAGCACACGGACCCGGTCGCTGATGCGCTCCCGCCGGTGCCTGGCAGCGACGCTTTGGGGATCCGTAGAGATTCGCACGTTGCGCCGCTTTGGTCGCAACTGCACAATCTCTTCCATACTGGGGACGTTCGGCAGCGTCAGCGGCGTGGGAAAGAGAAGCGGAGCGACATTTGCTGCACCGCCGGGCAGGAACGCTGTTGGGTTCGGGGTCGCAAGGGTAGCCATCTCGCCTGAAGTCGCCATACCGACGAATGGTGGGCCGTAGGCAATCGCTGCGGCGGGAGCCTGAATTTCCTCCTGGCTAAGCACCCCGTTTTTGGGTTGCTTCAGCTTTGCGGGATGTTGAGTCCGAGTCTGCGGGGCATCTGCGATAGGCATCCACGACGCTTCGGATGCGTCGACGAAGGATCGTTTGGCGGATGCTCTCCTCGGGGACTTTCCAAGTTGCAGAGCACCGGGCGACAATGGTCCGCGAGGGCTGTCCGCATCCATGCACAGAACCGGTTCGTCCAAACTTGCAGTCCGATCCGCCAAGGTCGACACTGACATCCCAGACGATGGAAGCATATTAGTGTGCACTGAAACCTCTTCCTTGTTCGACGACGAACCCACCATACTGGAGCTCCTAGCCCTCATGAACACCGCATCTGGATTATCCTTGCACAGCTCCACAGTGTCCAGCTTCAGAAATGCTGTATGCGTCGGAATCCCCTCTTTCCCCTTCCTCAAGGCGTCGAACAAGGATTCCGGGCTACCATTAGTGCTGGATGCTTCAGCAATATGGTTGAACAGCGGCGCGCTTGCGGTGGCCTCAACGTCCACAATTCCATGGTGCTCGCTCCAGCTTGTCCCCGCATTTAACCTGCAAAATGGGCACAATCTCACGTATCTAAGATTTTGTCTCCGTTCCGACCAAATCACCCTTCGCCGGCATAATTTGGTTCACCCGACTGGCGAGAGCGACAGTCTCTGCTAAAATTGTCTAATCTTGAACCACAGGGTTTAGTGACCATGAACATGGATCGGTAACAATTAACCACCTCCTTTGAAGTAAATCATTCCAAGAAACCATAATTATACCACTTAGACCTTTAGGTTGCGGCATCAGCTCTGAAACTGTTTACGACTTCAACACTTTCACGCTTGTTGTGTACATCTGTGCATGTAGTTCTAAGTGTCAAAAGAGGTAGACAGAATATTCACCAATTCTCCATGGACTGAAGTTCGTTGCAGTCATCAGCTCTGAAAGTCAAACTCATTTGCAGTGGAAGGCTGGATGCGCGACTAACTAAGCTTCTTGAAAAGCAGCTAAAGCTTTCAATATTGCCCACCGTGAGTCGAACTACCTGTTTCAAAATACAGAATTTCCGCTGGAATGAGTCCTCTGCTCCAGCACACAGCGCAGACTACTAATAATTGCGCAACTAGCACTGAAAATGCACGCTCATCAGAACGAATTGAACTGCCCACGCATCCAAGATGAATCTGGTCCGAAGCACATTCTGACCGAGCACTAGGAAGTCCAAGTTCCAGCTCAAACAAAGAGTAAACCGTGGAGAATACAACAAAACTCTGCAACTTATGAGAACATGCACCAGTAGAAAAGTCCTCTCGGAGTAGCATGTAATCTCTTCTCTACCTAACCAGTCTAGGTTTCCTGAACCCAATTGATCCCAAACCTGACACACCTCATGACGATCTCCACACCTAAGCTAGATGGCACACAACAACCACGAAAGAACTCACACAAGCTCCAATCTCACCTTTTAAATAATACTCCAGCAAACCCACAGATAGGTAGCTAATTTAACTACTACTGCACATGATTCTAGCTGCATCAAGGTGATATTTCGAATGATCAGATCCTCATAGTCAACTCCTCGTAAAACCTGACTCAAATGCCAAGCGTGGATATTGTGCGAACTAGCTCTCTAAACACAACTGGTCTGTTGCATCTGACCAGAACCGCTTCCAGCAACTAGTGGATAACCAAAAAATGGTTTTTCTTCTGTGTTTTTCTTCTGTGTTGTATATCCTACTTCTTCGGGCCATGAAGAGCTTGATAGTGAACGATCAGGTAGCCAGGACGTCTAGAGCAAGATGTCACCCTGATCTAGATGTCTAGACTGTAGGGAGGTCCACCAGCGTAGGGAGCTAGAGGATTCGGAGGGTCAACAGCAGAGTTTGGAGAGAGGATGGACAGTATTCGTGGGCTAGTTTGCTAAAGCTGGGACTACGCAACTTGAAACCAGGGAAGTGCAGCGACTGTGGAATTCCTGTCCATGTGAACAGCTGCGGTGCCTACTTGTTCCTCCCTACACTTCTGGCATCTGCAGCCCAGTTGGATACTAAGGATAAATTTCTTTATCTTTCACCCTACTGGATGTTGCCACCTCCAATCGATAATTCTGAAGCTCATTCCCCACCAGAAACAATATGCTGACATGTCACGTTCCTAGTTCCACCCTCACCATCCTTTTGATGTTCACGATCGGATAAACGGAAGCTGCGTCCCTCGAACCGAGTTTTCGAAGATGCGCCAGGGTGGGTTTGTCAACAATCACAGCACCAGAGCGACGATTTCAGACAGAATCCGTAGGATTCAAGCCTTGAAAACCACATCATCGGAAACCGGCCCTCGGTTTCTCTCTCTTACTCCCTTGGTCTCTGTCTGCAGTTCCCTACTACCTCACCAGTAGACATAGCGGTCTGATTTCCGAGTATTTCCTATTTTTAAAAAAAGAAAAGAAAAATAAAGAGGGTGATCAAAATTATGCTGAAGAACTAGCAACGTAGCTTTTGCAACCCATCGTAGATTCATACCAAGAACTATACTACGCCATCGACATGTCGTATTTGTTATTGTTTGGTTACTTCTGTGCAATATAAGATGGTTTGACGACTATACATTAGAGTCTACGAGGGTGCTTTGTAGGCTGCTATGCTGGGTGAGTCAATCATCTGAATGCTCCTGATTTTGAATAGATTCTCCCTAGCTGACTCATCTTCCTCGATTTCCGTGCCATTGCTGTTTTATATTTAAAATAGCAGTGTGTACTCTCATTAGCTTGGCAAAACAGTGTCACCGAAAAACTATCCCATATTAAGAACAAACGAGGATGAATGTTTGTGGTAGATATTCATCCAATTCGATAATTTAAGCAGGTCTATAAAAAAACAGTTGTGTGCTTGTTTACCTTGGAAGTTCAAGAGCTCTGGGTGGGCAGGCTAGAGCAAAACATCCCTTAGAACAGGACCATGGTAATTTTTCTTCTTTAATCATGAATGGATTTTGGACAAGTTTAACAAAAAAAACTTATGTGTCTGTTCTTGCCAGCATCCTCCCGTAAAAATTGGAACTTAAGGCCAAGGGGAGCAGAGATCAAGGGTAAAACTGAGATGTAATCTTGTGGCAAAAGTCCCGTTCTAAGAGATGTTCAGCAAAGCCGGGGTAGGCATTAGGCAAGGAAAAACCCTTTGTCTAATACCTAATGTCTAACTTGATTTTGTGGATAATAATCTACAGAATAATATTCATGCTTAGGACTAAGTCTGGAAATATTTCTGCAAATGTGGACAAAACAGATGAAGAGAAAAACTCAATTCATCTTGAAAAGTATTCCATGGTGAGAAAATGTACTGAAACTCTAGAAAGAGTGTCTAGTGAAGGTTTAATAGTGTTTTAATGGATCATGCAGAAGAGCTGGTATTATAGAATGGGTTTGGACTGGTATTTATAAGCTACACAGCAATGATTCTCAGCAGTTTTTTTGAGTTCATCAGATGCTTGTTTCAAAGAAATAATTTGTAACATATTGCTACATGGTACATTCAATGACATTGATATAATGTTTATGTTCTGTCATGATTATGTTAAAATTGGTAAAATTTCATGTTGTCAAAAGCTTCTTGGTGCTATTTTAACTTGAAGTATTAAAAGATCAGAAAAGCATTAAATACCAGAATTTAATGCAATAATTAATTATACAACAGATTTAGCATGATATTTACTCACCAAAGCTTTACTCTTTGTTCCATTCATTTATATATATATATATATATATATGTGTGTGTGTGTGTGTGGGGGGGGGGGTTATTAAAAATAATAACATTTTGAATGTTTAGCAAATCAAAAATTGACAACAACACTAAAATAGTCTGTAAACAAACAAGCCTTGTTTAAAGAACATTCTCATGCTTTTTTGTTCCAGAACTTTATTTTTTAAAAAATATCAATCAATCAAAGGCCATTTTACAAACAATATCTGCATTTTACACATTCTTGTTCTCTCAGATCTCCAACCAAAATGGATAAACTTCCAATAGATAATTTTGTACAAACTCTTCACATTCATAAAACTAACTATTAAAAAAAAACAAAAATAAAAATATCATATGTATGTTGGTATGTATATATGTAAAACAAGATTCTGAACTCTGATTTTACTTCAGCAATTCACAAAGAAAAAAGGTGTACCTTCCATGGCTCCCAAGGCAAGCAGGAGGATGAGCTCCACCTACACCAGATAGTGTAGGAATTTGAGCTGGGGGTCCACCAGAGAAAGGGCAATAGGCCTCCTTTTTCTGTGGGCTGCTAGTAATGCAGACACCTAGGGAAATCCACCACATCACCAAGTTGATGGAGGGAAGCAAGGGAAACTAAGTAAAGGATTGAATGGATGGCTGATCTTGCATGCCCAAAGATTTGCCCATTGACTAGACTCTTGCTCTTGCTTGTCTATTGTTTCATTCTTTTCCATACTCTTCTGTTCTTCTTCTCTTAGGGTGTTCCTCAACAATAGCAATGCTCCCTACGTTTGGATGGTCCCTCAAAAACTGAGCTCCACTTCTGATGACATGGATGGAATCTCAATCATCTTACAATATTTTTTGTGGTGGAGAATGAGAGTTTTGAAAACCAATGTGCCTAAGGGGAAGTGCTGCTGCTACAAGTGGAAGAATAATGTGGATATTTACTGCTGATGATGCATAAAATTAATTTGTATTTAGAATAAAGTATTAATAATTAAAATCAAATGAAACCCCATTTGATCAAACAAGGAGATGACCTAGAGCACTTGGTGGTTGTCATAGAGGGAATGTGTACAACAGGGGGAAATATCAGTGCTTTGTAATTCTATTTTCTTTTGGGTAGTTGTTGAAGTGATTTCTATGAAAAACAATTCAATGCATGAATCTTCTTTTTGACATTTTTGTAACCTTGGTTGTGATTCAATGTTTGAGTTTCTACAATCCACACACACTCTCAATAAGAGTCCACATGCAGTGGGGTTTACTATTGCTGATGTCACATTGAGGAATAATTGGTACTTTAACCAGTGTAGTTGCTTTCAGGTCCATGGATATTGGGGACCCAGTATAAAATAAGAAAATTAATAGACAAGTCAGTCAACTAGATTTTTTGTATTATTTATAATAATAATGGTTTGAACAACTCAGAGTTTTGAAAGAAAACAATGCATAGGGAATTCAGGCCTTCATTGTGGAGGAGAATACATGCAACAGCCATTTCATGTAAGGGAAGGGAAGCTGCAACATTAAATTACTTGTATGGATTTCATCCCAATGGAGGAGAGATGCCAAGCAGAGACTAAAATCATGGGCCAGATCACATGGCCCAACATAGCCCAGTCGAACATGTTTTTGGTGCGTGTTTCATTGAACACACACACATCAAAACATATATATATATATATATATATATATACACACATACATTCTCTCTCTTCTTAATGCAACCCTTACATGAGTGTGTTTTGAATAAACTCTATGTTTTGGATTCTGTTAGCATAAACATGTTACACGTGAACACATTATTTATATGTTAATTTTTAAGAGTTTTTATTTTTATTTTTATTGTCATGATTTTCCTATGGCTTAGAGTTTAATGTGGAGAAAGGACTTGGTTGTTGCCGTAATTCACACAAGTATTGAACTGGTCAGATGTGAATTTGTGATTTTTTCATTTTTGTAGGTTGGGTTTAGATAAGTACAGTTAAATCTGAAAATTGATGCATTGATTAGAGAGTATGTGTGTGTATATATATATATATATATATATAAGCATATGATCATGTCACATGAATATATCATTCATGGTGTTATATATATATATATATATATATATATATACATATAGATTACAGTATGTAGTAAACTATTGTTAAATTGAATTGAATTATGTTATTGTTGAAAACATAAATAGTAACATCTAAATAGTAACAAAATTTTAATTTTTAAAAAAGTATTATTCAGAATATTAGGAAAAATACAGAAGTGTAATACATATGTACATGATTAGTACATAAATACTACACATTTTGTAAAATAAAAGAATAAAAATTTGTGGAATTTTAAACAAATGTTTTTAGAAATCTTCTGTATCATTATCACATGTTGTGCTAATATTATTTCTACACTTAAGTAATTGCCATATACAACCAATCTTATGCATGTCACACACATTTAACATTAATGTCAAATTGACATCTCAATTCTATTAAATGTGTCAAAATACACCATCTGACCCTCATCTTCCAATTCTGTTAATTTTTTAAAAGAAATTAAGTAAATAATTATTCACACATTTTAGGTTTTAAAATGGCATATCCAAATTTGTTAGTCTAACTTACATTTGGCATACCTACTATTCATAATAATCCAACAACTCCACATTCTATTCTTAGGTTAGGTACAGTTTAAAATTAGCAAGACAAAAGAAAATAATTTTGCAATAATTAATCATTATTAATTGTCCTTCAATGAAATTTTATGGAAGAAAAATTATAGCATTATATTACAAGTGTATTAATTACTGGCTAACATGCTCCAATACCTCCTGTACCACTCTATACCTTTTTTGGGCCATTGTGATGGCTCATAGGTGTACAAAAAAACAACTATATATATATATATATATATATACACACACACACATTAGTGGTATGTATGTATGTAGAGTTCATGACTCTATTCTCTTATGTTGCCTTTTCAAAAAAACTGCAGCACTTTATTTAAAAGAAAAGAATATTTTTTTTATATTAATTGAATTATTAAATTTACTAGCATTTTTCAATGTTTTATATTTTGCAAAATTGGCTTTATTTTATAAAGACTTTTTACTTATTTATTTATTTATTTGTTTCTGAGTGTTTTTTTTCACTATTTTATAGACTTTATAAATTGCCATGAAATTATTTAAAATATACACTAAAATTTTACCCTATTAATAATTGCATTGTTTCATTGTTTTAATTTACATTTAACTTTGATGATTTATTACTTCTAACGAAAACAATTATAATTTTTCAAGAAAAACGATTTGAAATAATGAGATCAATTCACATAATGAATTATATATATATTTTTTCATACAAAGATAGAAAGCTTTAAATGTTTAACATAATTATTATATGATTTCTAAAACATCTTAAAAACTCCTAAAATTCTTTTTTAAACCTTCTAAGTAATATTGTTATGGATGACTTTCGAATTTTATAGTAATATTTTTTAATAGTATTTCCAAAGCCCTTGCAACCAAATTTCTATAATATGCTAGGCAGTAACATTGTTCAAGTGCTTAATAATTCATGACATCTGACTAGAACATTTACAATTTCTACACAACAACCTTTGGAAGTTGAAATTTTCATTGCAAATATTTCAAGAAAATGTGAACTAAGACATAGTAGTCAATGTACTAAGTGGCTTTGAAGCTTCTTTAGAACTCTATTGTGATATTATAACAATATAAAACTTTTTAATCTTTTGTTTGATTTATTTGTTTTTTAATTTTTTAATTTTTTAATCTTATCATACCATAAAGTCCTAAAGTCTGTAGTAGCTAGAGAATAATAAAATTTAGTTGTAAAATTCTTTGTAGAATTTGGCAGATTTTATATTAATATAATATATTTAAAAAATTATCATCTGATTCAAAATTATATATGGAAAAAAAATGAAATTTTTTCATAGTAATAAAGACTAAAATAAGATACTTTTTTTAGATTAAATATTTTTTTATACAATTTTTTTTGAAAAAATAACCTAAATATAAAAAACATATATACATATATATATATATATATATATATATATACATACACTATACAATATAGATATTAAATTGTTTATATCATTTAGACTAGTATAAAAAAATATTTATTTTGTATCTTTAAAAGTTTTTAAATTTACCAATTGTTCACTAATAATTTAACAAAAAACTTAATATAGTTTTTTTATAATAATATATATTATTTGTTTTATACAATTGCTTCAAGATAGTTGTAAAATAATTTTAATTTAGTTCTTAAAAGTATAATAAAAAATATAATAAAAAAATAAGAGCAATTTAACATGATTTGACTTATTATTTAATTCTAAATTTAATTTTTTAAATTAAAACATGTATAACATAAATAAATTGAATCTATATAATAGATACCTTATAATTAATTTTTTCTTTATATATATATATATATATATATATATAAGATTTATATAAAGAATATTTAAATTAATATTATATATATAGTGAAATAATAATAAAAATAATAATAATTTAATCTACAATATTGAATTATTTTTAAAATAATATTTTTATATTTTAAAAGATTATAAAATTATATTTACAATTCAATGCAAGTTCTTTAAGTTTCTATATAATTAGCTTAATGTAATATGGCTTTATCAAAACATTCTGTGAATTAGAATTTCATCCTAAGATTTCATCCATGGTATTAGTTTGGGATTTAGCCCAATCTTTTGCTAAGCCCATTGCTTGCCTATTATCCCAAGGTGATAGGCAAGCAATAGATAGACAATAAGCTTTGTAGAGGAGTGATTCTAAATAGATACAATGACATGTTTAGTAAAGCTGGTACAATTAGTTTGGGGGGGGGGGGGGGGATTTTATATTTATGGGATTTAGGATTTGAATTCTAATGGCAGCATTGTTGTATTATAATGCAATTATAAGGTTAAAGGATAAACCACAACTAGTATTTATAAAAAGGTTTAATTGAAAGATTAGTAGAGATTGTATTTGAAAACTACAACTAATAGATTAGAAGTAGTAAAATATTTTAATATTTTATGTTGTCTTTTTCATAAAAAGAGCTTCTATTTACTTTGTAAGGCCATAAATGAAGCAAGTTATAATAGATTAGGAAAGAAGAAAAAATAAAATAAAAAAAAATAAAAAAATCAATATAAATATCTTTAGATTAAATTAAAAAATAGTTTTTTAAAATAAAAATTTATCATAGAAAAAATTAGATTAAAACTCAAGGATAATAGTTTGTGAGGCAAATCAAACCTTAAGGTATAAAAATGGATACCTACAACAATAATAGGATTCTTTTATAGATAAGAAAATAGAATAAAGAAGAGAATTTAAGAGGATTTTAAAGAAATTAGATTTATATGGATTGGATTTGAGATGACTTTGTGAAAATTAATCAAAATCAAGGTTTTTATTTTTGTAATATTATTTTGAGCAATAAATTAGGATTTATAATTTTAGTTATATTTTAAATTCTATGTTAAATCTACAATTGATTATTTGTAGATCAATAAAGATATTTATATTGAATATATATCTCAAATTTTAGCTTAGTTTTTTTAATTAGATTAAAGATTATTGAAATTCAAGTGCAATAGGATAGTAATAGTAGGTAATTAATGTCAAGAACATTAAACACAAAAAATAGAATAGTATTAAATTAGAAAGACTATTGTGAAAGATAAAAAGAATAGAGACTCTTGAAATAAGACTAAGAATAAAAAATGTATTGATAAGAGTGAAGAAGGCTTCATTCTTATCTCTATATATACTATCTACCTAAGAGCTACCAAGCGATGTTCTATAAGACCTCCAACATGTGTTCAATTTGCATGATATGTGACAAACTTGTAAGATAAGTTTCTTATATATATGCCATGTAATTAACTTGTTCTACAAGCTATCAACATGAGTAATACATGGCTAATTTGTTGGCCAAATTTTTAACCTATCAATTACATGTAGATATGAATAAAGATGAAATCACGTCTATAAAGCTTCTAGAAAGCTTCTCTATAAGATATTATCAAATTAATCTATATTTATTTACTTCTATCTATTCATGTTATTTAAATAACTATTAAAATAAATCTTATGTCCATAATATTACTCCCCCTTCTAAGGACGAGTTCTATAAAGAGTGGTAATTACATATTGAAGAAGTCTAAGATACACCAAATTATATTTGCTACATACTTTGATCTTTGTTTCCTTTGAAGGTAGTTGATAAGTCTTCTCAACTATCAATAGTATCTCGTACTTGGACAAGAAGACCATCCTAATATTTGATCATTATTAATACTTTTATAACTTTTTTTAAAAAAAATATTTGAAATACCTTCAAGAATAGTTCTTACCTCTAAAAGTACCACCAAACACCAAGAATCTCTTCTAAGATTGTGATACTAAATACATTGTATCTTACCATTAACTTAGGTGACATACAATTTTTTTATTGCCACTCTCCAATAGCAATACGTTGTCATGGTAGAGAGAATCTGCCTTAAGAAAGCGTTGGGCTTTTGACTGCAACTAAATACTCAACCTAGATCCAAAATAATAAAACCTTCAAATTTTTATAAAAGTCTTTATTTTAGGGCTATTACATCCAATACATAAGTCTTATTTCACAAAAACACTCAAACTATAACAAAATATTCTAAACCCTCATTCACCCGTAGGAGGGGAAGTTTTTCTAAACTTCATCAACCTATAACTCTTTATCTAACCGTTCAAATCTACTAAAATTTCACATAGAGTACTGATGTGCTCTTAAAAACTAGCACAACAAGTTTTAATTATTGATTGTTTATCGATCTTTAGATATCGTAAAAATCCTAACAGTAGTCTCAAACCCTTGTTTACAAACATCTATGTATTAAATTCTTCATATCTCACAAACCAAATGTCCAAATGCTATGAAACTTTAATATAGAGCTTCTTAGCATAAATATTCACCTTCTTAAAAATTTGTAAATAAAAATTCGTCTAGAAACTCAAGATATGGCAAAACCCATCACTATGAATAAAATGGCCTACTTACTACCTTGGAATTCAATCTACTGTCTTTGACTCTCAATATCTCCTTCTTCAAAACTCCAAATGTAGTAATTCTTCCTCATCAGATGTAGATCTTAAAACCCCCTCTCCAATTGCACCTCTCGATCTCCAAAAGCTTTTGTACAACTCCTCCAATCTTCAAAAGTGTGATAGTAGGTACAATTTGCACATCTTTACTTCAAGCGCCTACTTCTCCTTCATAAAAATTCCAAATCTCTTAATTTTTATACCAAAATTGTAGTCCAATAAACAAGCTTTCTAACCCTAGTCTTTGATTTCCAAATGGCCTCCCTAAAGTTGCTGAAACCCTTGTTCTTGTTGCAGGCATTCTCCTCAAAGCCTATTGGGCATGACCATTGATTAATGGGAATGAAGAACTTCATCCCTTATCTTCATTCATCCTCACATTATCTTCATCCTTCCAAATAGGCCTCTTAGTAGTTTAATTCTTCTTCTTTGGACCCCAATTGCCTCTCAAGGCTTTATACTAAATATTTAGGTTCTATATAATTTAAAAGCCATAATCAAACTAAGTAAAAATCTAAAATAAATTTTCTTACACCAACCCTCTTTAATTTATTTTACTAATCATTCTAACACTTATCTAAACCTATAAACATATTATGCATTTTGAATGGATTTTACATATTGTAAACAATTACAATTACAGTACAACAACGTCTCTGTTGTTGTTGTTCTAGAGACTTACGTCTCCATTATATAGCAGTCATGGATATGTTATATGTGCTGAAACTCTTCATAATACTTGTGTATAGTCTATTTGTCTTGGCTGTTGTTTCTAATTGGCTGTTGTCGATGTGTACAAATTTCTGCAATTTATTAGCAGGCCGGTGTGCATATTGTTTGAAAGAATTGCTATGTTCTCATGCAGAAGGATTTTGATAGATGTAGATGATCAGAATCCTCACTTTCCTCTGATTCATTCTAATTCTTATATCCCAAGTTGCACAAACTTGCTTAAGTTCAAGTAGCATATTCCGCTTCTTCTTGGTAGAGGAAGTTTTTTGGTTCAGTATTGTGGAACTTTGCAAAGACCCTCATATAAACCTAATCATTCCTCTTCGTTAAAAATACTCTCGTCTACTATGAAAGGAAATCTCAACCCTTCGTAGCTTCCAAAGATTCTCCCTGAAACCTTATCAATGGGATGCGATTTGACTGCTGTCTGATGTGTTCTGGTGAGATTTCACAGTTTTAATAACTTTATAGAGCTGTAATGTGTTCTTAAGAAATTCAACTTATACTTAGCTACTTGAAAACTGGAAGAAACAAGCCCGAAATTATGACATGAGTTTAGCATGAGTGCTGGTTCTTATGACGTATTTGCCACGTTTCCTGGTTCCTATCCAACTTTTGGTTGCTCTAGGCTTTTCCTGATACATTTACACTTACCTTGACCTGCTTGTTATTTATTTTTTAATTTCACACAGCAGGGATAAACCCCGTGCCAGGCATGGTTGACATTTCACAGATGGGATTTGAATCTCTAACTGGATTGTGTTTCAGTATATTGGAAATGGATCACGGTTTTATTTGCTTATTTATTTATTTATATTTAGAAACAAATTACCAATTTTTTCACTGCTTCGAAAGTGTGTGGGTTCCACAAGGTTAAATTTTCAATTGTAATGGTGTTTTTAGCAGGGTGAGATGCCTTGGAGATTCTCATGTAAACCACTGACATGGACGACGCCGCAGCACAAATAACTTGGCCATAATTCTCCCGGCGGCTTTCATTAACATAACATGCTCAATGACTAATGTTGAAGATATTTCCTTCCTTGGGTATAGTGCTATCAATTTATTTATAATTTCATCCTTTCTCGTGTTGGGATGATCTCTGTGGAGTGCTCCTATAAGTCCTCTATACGGCACAACCTTTGTGCTTGAGGGTGAGAGACTGTAGCATTGTAGTATGAAGTAGAACATATGCAGGCCGATAGCCATGGCTACTGAGCAGGGGGAAGCAACCGTGGTTGACACACAGGATTTGGCGAGGTTGGAAGACTTGTGGGTCAAATTGCCGGAGGAGGTGCAGTACATGATATTTAGACAACTTCGGTGGCGGACACTCTTCCCAATATGTGTAGTTTGCAAGAGTTTCAACGACTCAATCAATCGCTATATTTTCGACCTGCCGTTATTTCGAACTGCTGTCCCCATCTCGAGTAGCTGAAGTGGTTGGAGGCCAGATCCTACCCTTAACGGAGCTTTACTGTGTCTGCTGCAGAGAATGGGTCGGTGTGCATGAAAACCTTTGTTGGGAAGGTGCGGCGCTAAAATCAGTCCTTCATCGTCGTCGCGGATTTCCAAATTGATGTCCATATGTCCTCTGTGTCAAGCCCTGAGTCCTCTTAGCCTATGTCCGACCCAAAGACTTTCTACAACTATGTGTTCGAAGCCTAAGCTAGAGAGTTCAGCTGTGTCAGTTGGTTTGCTGGCTAAACTCTCCATAGAATATTCAGTATAGGATACTCGGCAGCCTTGCTTTGCTATTGGTGTCCAGATGGACATTGTAAGCTTGGAATGCAATGGCTGAACAACTCATGTAATATCCATCGTCACGTTATCAACGGCAAACCATGCGACTGCGCAGGTACCTCATCCCTGCCTCCTGTAACGAAATTGGATGTAATAAGCTGGTTACGAGAGACATACTTGGAGCGAATCTTCACATGATAGGTTTAGATGGTTGGAGGTTTAATTCGTCGCCGACGTCTGCATAGAACCTCTGCGCTTACAACGTTTAATTTCTTTTATATCAGTTAGGGGATGAGCACTGTTAAAGAGATTCGTTCGCTGTGCTACCTAGTGCTCTGAATGGGTCCCTCCGGCGCTAATAGCTGTGTCGAGCAGTGGAGACTTAACGCATTACTTCGATGAGAAATATTTGTGATTACATGTGCTGGCGCCTGCGTTACCACCGTACTGATATGCAATGTGCTCCCTTTGTTTGTAAACATAGAATCAAGGGTGTGACCGAACGTGCGAGTCTCTGCCGACAGTGGAAATTAACCACCGAGATATATTAAATTTTAGAGCGAGATGGAGATAATACTAATCCATTGGATCAATTCCAGAGAATTTGGCCTAATATTAAATGCACTATAACCATGTAAACAAGGCGACGACCTCCTACATCCTTGAAATACTGTCCGTTCGGAGAGATTCGTCAGTGACATTTTGAGTCTTGCTTCGCAAACGAAAGAGAGAAAAAATATAAGAAAAGATGCGTATTACACAGTAAAGCCAACGATTGTTTTCGAGCTGTGAGGAGAAAAATCTTTTTATGACATGTCTGTCAACGTCTGCATTTCGATGCATCACCATCGCTAATGAGGCTAAAGTCTTGAGTGATTCTGTTTGGAGGTCTCGCTCGAGCCTCAAAATCGACGGTTCACAAAGTGTAATCACCAGCTCCCAAGAGCGTCCTTGCGAAATCTATCGCTGGAGGAACAGTAATTGGTGAGTCCGGTTAAACACACTTGATCCTTCAACAGGTAACAAATTAGCTTCTTTGAACTCTGCTTGTAAGTGCCAGTTCTTTGGAGTTTTCTCCGAACAAGATGCTCCTCATCACTGACATGAAGACACTACATAATTGCAAAGTTGCCTTTGAGGTAGCATCACACTCGCCATCTCCACTTGTCAGATAGCCTGTGCAGTTAATGATATCTCTTCAACCACATGTAGTGACATTTTTTTGTGTTTAATTACTATTGATCAGTTTCCAACAGATACTTCCTCCATGTGCCGTAGAACCTTGCAAACACCATTACAAGCAATGGTGTGCGTGGAGCATTGAGCGACGTTTTGCAATGTCGTGAAGCCGCTTCCAGAAACGTCAGAAGTAAGAGAATGAAAGTAAAAAATCTGGCGAAACCGAGCGAATGTCTACTGCAGTAATGCGTTGCTTTCTGAATCGGTTAGACGCAGATGCTTGTGCAGGGGTGTTGTGACAAATAGAAAGTTCTTTCTTCCGTGTCAATGTGTGTTACTGATCCGTTTCTGCCCAGCTGTTTGCACTTATCACAACTGCACAGGCGTTGCACACTTAATCCTACAGCTGCCGTGAGCGAAGACTACTTACGGGTTACTGCGAAAGGAATTAGAAAGACATGAATGTTTTTTTAAGGAGTGATCTTCCGGTATGAACTGCTCTCCGATCGTCCTCCATGTCTCTTCTTTTGCGTGAGCTCCAGACCTGCGACGCCTCAGTTTCGTAGTGGCCAGATCAATAAATATAATTATATTAAGTGATTTAATATTTGGTTTTCAAAATATACATCTCCAATCGTTCAACCAATGACAAAGGCTTTGATCATCTTCTTTAATTTTATCAAAGATAACAATATCACATACAATAGATGCAATGCTTTCAATTTTTTTGAATAATGCAAATAAGAAATGCATCAAAGAAATTTTCTAAGTATTTTTTAATTCTTTGTTAAGAAGATAAGTATAAGATGTAAAGTGTGTCTATTTTTTTTATCTATTTATATAAAAGCATGTCAAAGATATAAGATTATTCAATTTCTTTAGTAATAATGTCAACTTTGAACGTCTGATATATTAAATTGTATCAAAGATATAAGATTATTTAACTTTTTTGATAATGATGACAACTTTAACCATCCATTATTATCAAAATGTACCAAAAATTTAAGATTGTTCAAGTCTTCTTATAATGATGTTACAATCATATATTTAAGCATATCAAAATATATCAAAGATATAAAAATATATAATTTCTTTAGCAATAATATTAATTTTATAATCAAGCTTTATTAAATGTGTATAATTTTCTTATAAAATTAAAAAAAATTATATATCTAAAATCAAATCAAAATATTTGATAATATTTTTAAAAAACTTTTAATATCTATATATTTCTATATCTATAATTATAAACTTTATATATATATATAAATATATACATATAATTTTTATATAATATTTAAATAATTATAATAATAATATGACTCACTAAATATTTATATACCTACATTTGTAGATATATGTATTACAATTATACATAACCATTCTTTATTCTTTATAATTTTGGATATATATATATATATATATATCATATATTTAATTAGTATTTATAATAAATAATCAAATATTTACATATCTAGGTTTGTAGATAGATATGTGTCAAGAACAAGGATATGAATCATAAAGGAACAAAATATATTCTTGTGTTATTCGAAATCAATCTAAGATAGAATAATATTAAAACTAGAATGGCTATTGCCAAAGACAAAAAGACTAGAGACTCTTGAAATAAGACTAAAAACAAGAAAGGTGTTGATAAGAGTGAAGAAGGCTTCATTCTTGTCTCTATATATACTATCTATCTAAAAGCTATGTGGCGGCATTCTATAGGACCTTCAATACGTGTCCAATTTATAAGACACATATCAAACTTGCAAGATAAGTTTTCTATATGTGCGCCACGTATTTAGCTTATTCTATAAGCTACCAACATATGTGACAAGTGGCTAGCTTGTTGGCCAAGTTTCTAATTTATTAATCACTTATAAACATGTATAAAGATGAATCCACATCTATAAAGCTTTTAAGAAGCTTCTCTATAAGATATTATCAAATTTATTTATTTTTACTTATTTCTACCTATCTATATTAATTAGATAATTATTAGAATAAATAAGATAGGAGCTCCTATTGGAGACTTTGAATGGCGTATAATATTTTTAGCCAAGTTCTCGTCAATATATTCCTTCAATGTAGCCAATTCATTCTGTGATAAATTATAAATTGGTCCAAATGGTGGTTGAGCTCTCTCTTGAAGATCAATTGAACAATCATAAGATTGATGCTTTAGAAGAATATTTACATTTTTCTTTTCAAAAACATCTTAAAAGTCTTGATATTAGTTAGGAATACGACTTATAGTCTTTTAAACATCTAAAATAGGTGTGATATATATAACAAAAGATGATCCTTCTTGCATATCTCATCAATATTAGTACATATATGAAAGTTTTTGCACCTATCAATAAGGATTTAGATGTATTAATATTATATATGTCTATTTAATTAACAGATTTTTGGATTAAATTGTAAAAAAAATTAAAGTTACAAGAAGTCCAATCTATTTGAGGATTATATTTTTTTAACCATGATAATTCTAAAATAATTGGATTAGAAGAAGATTTAATGATATTAATTATTACTATACTATTATGTCTCTTAATTACTATATCTAAAGAAATAGTCTTATGGATAATATATCCAAAAGATAGCAAATGACTATCTATATCTTCTACATATATGGATTTAGTTTTTTTGACTAGAGATATTTTTTATTTTTTAACAAAGTCTTTATCTATGAAACAAACTGAGGCTCTTGAATCTAATAAGACAAAGACTTTGTAATTTTTAGATCCTAAAAATACATCTATTGTAATATAAGGTGAGGGATCTAAGGAGAGAATAGGACCTTTATAAGATGTTGTATATAATTTCAGCCACATAGTCCCTATTGTAGTTGAAGAAATTCATTTTTTGACACATTATCTTTTTTAGCAATTATATTCTTTATTTTATAATTGTGTTGCTTCTTTGAATAATATTGAGCAATGTGCTTTGATTTTCTATAATATAAGCAGAAACCTTCTTAACGATGTTAAATCTTTTTTGTTCGGTGAGAGGTTTAAAATGTACCACATCAATTTGCATTGGATTTGGTGTAGTCAAATAAGTTTTTGAAAACTTAAGAATTATTTTCATTAATTGATTTGTTCCTCTCTAGCCAAATCTATATTCCTGACACCTTTCAAATAAACAATTGTCGCATGGAATGGCTTGAGCAATAAGTTATTCTAAAGAGTTTGTTTTTGATATTGTTAATAACAAGTCTTTGACGTTATCCTTCAACCCATAACAAAATTAATTGATAAGCACTTTATAATTCTACTCCATATTGCAAGCAAGATTTTGGAATTTTATAGCATATGTTGTGGCTAACCATGATCCTTGTCATAAAGATAAGAGCTTGGTCTCTGCTACCTTCTTTCAATTACTTTCTCCAAATGTGGATGTAAATACTTTGAGGAATGAATTAAAATTATAAAAAAATCATGAATCTTTTTCCATTAAAGGTACAAATAAAAAAAGAGCACTTTCAGATAGAAGTGCGTCTATAAATCCAACTTGAATAAATCCATTAAGATATTGGAAAAAATAAAATTTTAGATATAATTTGATTTGTAATAAAAATCTTTGAAATTTTGATCTTGTTCCATCAAACTTCTCAAGCATATTAATATTTGCCTCCTTTCAACTATACAATTTTTTGGCGTAGGCTTTGGACTTCTTCCATAGACATAGGAATAGTGCCTCTATAATTGATATTAGTGATTCGTGAGATTTTTATTCTATAGGTGTTGACAAGCTCTTGAAGATCTATAATAGTTACAAATCTATTTTTACTTCCATTAAATATAGCATCCATGATCTTTTCTTCCATCTTAATAATTCCACAATTTGAATTAAAAGAAGATAATCCGCAACCTCTAATATCAAATAAAAATCTCTACAAAGAGGAATAATCCACTTTCTTTCAAAAAAAAATCAAAGTTAGAAAGCCAGGAATGTTAATTTAAAGGTGGATAATCTGCAACCTTCAAATACAACAATAGAAGTGGAATAATTCATTCACTTCTTAAATTCAAAGCAAGAACAATGAATCTTGACTCTTGTTAAACTATCAAGGACAAGGACATGAATTATAAAAGAACAAAATACACTCTTGTATTACTTGAAATCACTCAAAGATGGAATAATATTAAAACTAGAATGGCTATTGTCAAAGACAAGAAGATTAGAGACTCTTGAAATAAGACTAAGAACAAGAAAGATGTTGATAAGAATGAAGAAGGCTTCACTCTTGTCTCTATATATACTATCTACCTAAAAGTTATATGGCGACGTTTTATAGGACCTCTAACACGTGTCCAATTTACAAGACACATGTCAAACTTGCAAGACAAGTTTTTTACATGAGCGTCACATATTTAGCTTGTTCCACAAGCTACCAACATGTGCAATATGTGGCTAGCTTGTTGGCCAATTTCTAACCTACCAATTACCTATAGACATATATAAAAATGAATTCATGTCTTTGAAGCTTTTAGGAAGATTTTTTATAAGATATTATCAAATTAATTTACTTTTATTTATTTCTATCTATCTATATTAATTAGATAATTATTGGAATAAATCTTATGTCTGTGACAATATATGACCATTTTTTTTCACCTCCTAGTATCAAATATTGTCACCATTAGAGATTTTCATACATTATAGATTAATATAGATATGCAAATTAATATTATAACATATTTTGTAATGACAATTCATATCAACCATTTGACTATTCAACTAAATAAGCTACAACTTATATATATATATATATGTATATTATATATATATATATATATATCGAATCATTTTATTTCAAAAACTTCTTTTTGGACACTTATACATCAACTTTCAAAAACTATACTTCATAAATCTACAACTAAGAAGTTGAAATACACAAATTCCATGTTTTTTCTTTTGATCTATAAAATCTCAAACCTGAATCTTAACCATCAAACTTAATATCAATTGAAGTCCAAAAATCCAATATCCAAATCTATTAGTTAAAATTTTTAAAAAATAACTTTCATACATCCACTAAAAAAAAACTTATAATTCATAATTGACCACATTCTAATCTAAATTCACTACAATCTAGTGTTCATGTTTATTGGTCAAACAAAAATTGCAACAAACTATCACCAAATTCAAACATCAGAACTTTCTGAACAATACAATAACATGCATCCAATCATGCAGTGAATCCATGCCAAAGCATCCGACTCCATTGTAGTCATGTGGAGAAACTTAGAGATGAGTAATCCACATAAGCAATAGCAACTCTTCTGCATAACCCGCAACATTACCGCCACTGCTGCTCCTCATGCTGCTCCTCACGACCAAAGCAAAAACACCAAAACTAACAAGCAAAATTCATTCGCCCTCCTTCGCATGTAATCTTGACTGGGTAGCAACCAAATCAATAAAACCCGTGTAAACCCAAGTGAAGCAATTGATTGTGTGAACCTTCACATCACGGCAAGCCACAAATCTCACCGACACATGCACTTGAGCAAAGCTATTCTTCATGCTCACCGTCCAGGTAGAGCTGTTTTTCACCTTTATCTTTTCAGATCACGTCAAGACCTTGACGCTGGAATCCTCCAACACTTGCACTCACGCTTCAATCCGACCAACCTACGACCTCTACTAGCTTTGGCAATACTGTTGCTGTGGCAATACTGGCAAGAGTCTCAGCACGAAAGCTTGCGAAGAAGCAACATATCACAGAGCTTCTGGTGAGGGCAAACAGAGGAATTCGGGACAACCGAGCCAGTCGATGCTCGGGATCATGTCACGCCGCGGAAGAAGTCGGTACCGATTGGTGGCCGGCCCTCATCCGAGAGACGGATAAAATTGCTGCATGAGTACGATTCTTTGCTGAATTCGATTGCATGTGTTACTGAGCACTTGTAAATGCGAGATGTTTTAAACTACATGCAGATTGGAAATCGATAACGAAGCTGAGAGAGATTTTCAATTCAGGAGGCCGAAGGCAGTAAGCATGATGCTTGTTTTAGAACTGCAGGATGAGTTGGAGGCGTTAGGGCTTCCTAGTGATGGCAACAAGCCTGTGCCTTGCTTAAATTGTTCAAAAAGCTAGCTGAATTGGAATAGCTACTTGTCGACCACTTTTAGTGCCTCCTAGAGGAAGAAGCCAATGAGGTACTTAACAAGATAAGCAAGAACGTACTTCAGAGTGATTTCATGGCTTCTGGTACTGTTTAACTGCAATGAGAGATTCTGGGTCTTTCATTGATCTTCTGCATGTCCAGTACAAGAGACTTTAAACCTGCTTTGGCATTGGATCTGATTCGATGGTTGTGCTGACCTGGCTCTCTTTGACGAAATCCATCCCTTTTTTGTGCATGTAACGGTTTGTTGTCATGGGTTGGGGTCGAATCTTGATGCAAAATAAAACCGCATATCATGACTTACCCTTCAGGCATGCATCTCGCTCACCAACCTCGGCCTTGTCAAAGCGAATAGTCCACTGGATTTCCTCTCTTTCTGAAACACCTGTTCTGATGGCAACACCCACAACTCCACAGTCCAAAAATTTCTAGCTTTACTTTTCTTCCAGGTGGGTCAATGGATAAGCTACAAGCATTGCAGTGAATAAAGCGGCGCTTGTGCAAGTACTCATCTGCTAAAACGACTTGCTAGTTCTCTAGCATGAACAGCTCTGGTTTCAAAGCAAAGCTTGTAAGATAAGCCTCTGAAATACCTTCATGAAGTTTGTCATCCAGCGTTCAGATGCATTGAGTTGCACTGTTGGATCAGTAGCCTGCATTGCGACGTATGGTCCTGAAAGTCAGCATCTGTCTGAAATAGTGCACAGTGCCCAGATATTTATCACACTCCTACCTAAATTATGAATTCCTTGGAATAAGTTGCTGTTTCCACCATGTGAGCCTCATTTTATGGCTTTAACTTTGGATAAGTTATACATACTTTACTATGTGGGATGTAGATCTATTTTATAGTCTTTTTTTAATCTAGTATTTATAGTTTGTCTAATCTAAGTCTTTTTAAATTTTCTTGGATAGTATGTTTTGTTTTGAGGTTTTTCACAAATCAAGTTTCATGTCTTTTACCAACATTCTCTTTTATAATCTATTAACTCAAACCATATTATTCTATCTATTTTTTTGTCTATCCATATCTCTTGTCTAATAATAAAGCCATTATTTATTTTATATATTATTGAAAATATTTTTTACTATTAAAAGTCATAGTATCATCATATTTTTGATGTAGATGAGAGTCTCACTAAATATTACTTGATGGAGACTTAATATAGACTATAGTATATTTCTTGTTGTATATATATATCTTGAAATGTATCACTATCCTTTATAAACAAATCACTATCTATATTTTTTGTATTGTTTGTAGGAATTTTAAAAATATAAATTGACTAATTGGAATTATTGTGGTGATATAATCCAATCCAATCCTTGACTTGAACTTCTTAAGGGCCTTGTAGTAATATTTAATTCCATTGCAAGAATATTTAAAGTAATAAAAAGTTTTATATATGTTTTTTTGAAAGGAATATTAAATTCAGTGGTGGTTGTTTTTTATTCAAATTCAACATTTAGATGTTTTATACCAAAGATATTTGACTTGGTGTATATCAATATTGTATAAATAAATAAATATAAATTATAAAAATCAATATTTATTAAATTAATATGGTATTTTTTTTAGAGACAAAATTTGAGTAATAAATAGAAATGATTAAGTGGTATATGTTTGAGATTAATTGTCATGAGTTTTTAAATCTTATATAATTTTTTAATATCTTTAGACTAGATAAGTATTTTAAGGATGATTTAGTTAAAAAATGCACATTAAGAGTCTACTTGTTAATTTCTTTAATTTTAATTTGTATTGGATAATATTTAATATAAAATTTGAGTATTAAGTAGAAATTATCAAAATTATTTTAGAATTGAGTAACTTAAGGCCTTTATTAAAATATGCCAAGGAACTTTAATTTTTATATTCATATCTTTTTAGATTTTATAATTTGTAGAGATTTATTTTATATTTTAATTAAATTTAGAATAGAATTTAAAATAATATATTTGACAATTAAGATTCTTATGGCCTAATTAAATCTAAAAGAATAATAATTTTTAGTTTCTTTTGGACATGTTTAATAAAAAAAATTATTAATTTTATAGAATTTAAAATCCAAGCTAAAAAGATTTTAAATAATAAAAGTTATTTCTTCTATATTGACCCAATTTTACTAATATTTGTGAGTCCACGGTAGTTTATTTAAACAAAAGTACCATAAAGATGCTAATTTTTAAAAATAATATTAAGTCTTAATAATAAATTGAATAAATTTATTTTAAAAATTGTTACATCAATATTAATTTTTATACCAATTAAAAAAAATATCAAGTAATCTATATATTAGTAAATAAGTAATTTTTTTCTATTCTTAGATAATATAGATCTTTTAGAGATTTTTTAGGGAATTGCTGGGTGGACACTTTTTTTTTACTATGTAGACACTAATGAGGCAAAAAGATATTAAAAAAAACCACAACAATCCATATGAACAACAACAACAAAAAAAAAAAAAAAAAAAAAAAAAAAAAAACCATTAACAACTTAAAAACTAATCAAAGTAAATAAATAAAGCGAAGTGTCCACCTAGTAGTAAAAGAAGGGTGTCTGCTAGGTAGACACCCTCTTTTAATTTTATATTTTGTTTGGCTTTTGTATTGTTGATATTCTTTTGTTGTGGATTGTTGTTATTTTATATTGTTGTTTATATACCTTTTTTCTTCATTAGTGTCCAACTTGTTAAAAAACTTGTAGCAGTGATGTATTATTGGTGTGGCATATAGAGTATCCATATAATAAAAGAAGAGTGTCCACACAATAAAAAAAAGGTGTTCACCTAGTGGTTCTCTTTTCTTATTTAATGTCAATTTAAGATTAAAGTCAAGGATTGTATCTATAAAAATTAAAAAATAAAGAATTACAAAGTATCACTCCAATATTTCTTATTAGATTAGAAATTTTGTGGATATATATTAATTAAAGTTGACTTGTGTTTTAGTACCATAGAATAATATTTTTTTTTATGTTGATAAATTAAGGGCTAAATCAAAAATTCTTTGTGGTTTTAAAGACAAAGTTTTAATTAATGCAATTATAAGCTTTTATAAAGTCTAATTTGAATGTAACAAGCTTTTATTTTTTGTAACAAATTTATCATATTTCTTTATGAGTTAATAATATTTTTTAAAAAATATATTATAAAAAAATATATTAATTAATTAATTTAGATTAAAAAAATTGATTTAATACAAGAACCTTAGAAAAAAATCTTATATATTATATTGAACATATTAATCAAGAAATAGTTATTTAGTTAATTTTTTAATTTTTATAATATTTAATTTTTTTTTAAAATTAGAATAATAAAACCATATATTATAGATTAAAAAAATACCTATTTTAACAAAGAATCTTTGATAAATTATAGATAGTCATGTTTAATAGAATATTAAAAGATTTTAAAGAATTTTATTCCAAATCTATAATTCAATGTATTTTTGTTCAATTATTTGATTTTTTAATAGTCTTATTTTAAATATTTATTCTTTTATGTTAATTTTTTAATAATAAAATATTTAATAATAATAATAATAAAAATAAAATATAGATTATCTTAAAAAATATTTCTATTAAAAATAAAAAATTATATATATCTATATTAGAAATATAATTTTTTTTAAAAAATCAAATTATGAGAGAAGTTTTTTTTGTATTACCAAATATTTTTGAATAAATATTAGATGAAATTAAAAAAATATATATATAAATTATTAGAAGAAAAATAATTTTATTCCAATAAAGATATATTAATTCTAGTTATTTTTTCCAATGTCTAATTATTCTTTATCTACCAACTATATCTTCTATATAGTTGTATCCAAGTATTACTTTCAGTATATAACAATTTTTATCTCTCTATAAAATATTTTTAAATTCTCTTGCATTGATTATATTTAACTTGTACTTTTATAATAGAAGAATCTTTTATAGGAGAAGTAAATATCTAATATAGTTTTAAACTTAACTTAATTTAAATTACATATAAAGTATTTTAAAATTAAACAATAAGATTTGTGATTTCATAAATATCAAATTTTTAAAAGAGAAGATGATTCTATCTACACTCTAAATTTTTTTATTCAAATGTCATATTTATTACAACATTTAAAAGACTTATTTATATCTTTAAAATAATCAACTTCTAATTTTGCTTCTTTGATAGTTATTTTTTCTAATCTCTAATTATTCTTTGTACTGCAGATTTATTTAGAGGTAGTGCAAGGAAGTTTAAGTTTATTCTTTTTCTTACATACAATATTCTATTCTACTTTGATAAATCTCTTATTTGCCTCAAGTGCCTTAGTAAACTCCTTCTTTATATCAATTGCTTCCAGAGACCTTCTATTTGCACTTTCCAATATCTTTTGTTGGGTGTCTATACTATTAATATTTTCTAAAATAATTGGTGCCAAAAGAACCAAATTACATAGCAATGAACCAATTTTTAGTATGTTTACTTCAACTTAAATTTGAGTTGCTGTCAATGATTTGGATTTGTACTTTAATATTTGCATCCCAAGTATGTTATTTTATTTGAATATATCTATTATTAGGCACAAAGTTGGTTGTAATTTATTTATTTATTTATTTATTTATTTATTTTTATATATTTAGATCTAATAGACTTTAGATCTAGATCTATATTAAGATATAAGTTTTTTTCAAGTAATAAATCAAAGATTTTATTTTGCATATTTGTAAATAATTACATTATATATTATTTAAAAGCATCCATTAGTAGTGATATCTTTCTAATGTTGTATGTCCTTATAACTATTGATTGTATCAAGTTGGTATTGTATTACAATTGGAACTTTGAAATGCTTAGGTAAACATGCATATAAATATTTTAATCTAATATCATACATGTTATAAGTATTATATGATTTCTAATATGATAGAGAGTGTATATTGCTAAAGTTGTCAACAACCTCCTAACTTTAGCTTGCATTTCTAAAGATTACAGATTCTATATTGATAAATTATAATATATATATATATATATATATATATATATATATTTTCAAATAATTTAAATAAGTAACTAGAGAAGTTCACAATAATAGAAGCTATTCTAAATTATTTACAAATATTATGTAGTTTATCAATATGCATATGTATCTATTAGCATAGCTACTATGCAACATTTTTAAATGATTTTATTAATCTTGTTAATATAAGTGGACCTTAAGTGGCAACTATTATATTTTATCGTTAATAGTTGATTTTTTTAAATGCAAGTATGGATGGTTGCTTAAAAACAAGAAAGAAATACCAATACCTTTATCACAATCACATAGTTGCAAACAAATGACTTAGTTAGACATAGTCATATGGTGGTTGGAAAGAAGTACAAAAGATCAAAATAATAATAATAATAATAATATTCCAAATAAACTTTTTATAATTTCAAACAAAATAAAAATTTATTTTTAATAAAATAAAATCAATTGGTCTTATTATAACTATTCTTATTGATTTTTTTAAAACATAGATTGATTTCTAAAATTATATATAATTATTGAAGTTTTGAAATACTTTAATAAAATCAGATTCTACACATCAATTTTTTTAAATATATTTTAATTAATAGTAAGAATAAATTATTAAATAAAATGTGTTAAAATCAATAATTAAATAAATTTAGTTTTGATACTTGATATATTAATTGTGACATCAATGAGTTCATAAATTTTTAAACAATACATTTAATTAGTAAATCATTACATAAATAGTAATTTCATCATCATTATCTGTTTATATACAATAAAAACCAGTAAACCAACAAATCATTAATAATAACAATATTGTAGTAGAGGACCAATAATTGAAAAATAATCTTCTAATAGCTATTAATTTTTTGGTTTTAAATTCTTAAAAAAACTTACACAAGCTACAAAACTTAATAAAAGGTTAAGATTCTATCAACACCTAGATTGAAAATAGACTAGCACAATTATATTTTTATAAAATAAAATCAGTAGGCAATCTAAGTAGGTAGGTTTAAGATAGATTACTTTCTAAAGATCAACTCTACTGTACAACACGAACCATCCAATAAAAATACTTTCAGAATTTATAATTTTTTTACAGGACGTATTAAAAAGATTGCAGCGTCACTAGAGGTTGGCCTTTTAAAAATCAAAATTTTGACTATTATACAAATGAATAGTAAAAGCAATTTCCTGCAATGAGAACCTCAAAAAGTTCATGAAGCACGGTAGAATCAAAGCAATTGCATTTCACTTCATTGTAATTGAACTTACAGCAAGCCAATGTTCCAAGAACATGCATCGCCGCCCTCTTTCTTGCAGAATGTATATACATACCAGTTGCAATGGAGAAGACGCAAAGTTTGATGATCTCGTCCTGTTCCTTCCTCAACCACTATCACCGTCAACAAACTCTGCAAGAATTTTTCCTGCTCAACCAGCTGATGGATCATGGCCAACGAGCTGGGGAAATTTGTTGAGGTGCAGAATGTAACGCAAACCCAGGAAAATGGCAAGAAAAACAACAACAGGGACTAAATTCATGTTTGATGTGTAGGGTGAGAATGTCTCCATAAACCTCTGAATGTAGCGAACAACTTTTGCTTGTCCATCAGCAACAACATCCTGTGACTGAGCCCAAAAGGGTAAACTCTCTTCAGGAAGAAGCTCTGGCATCTTGCCACTAAAACTTGGAAGGTCGTTGTTGTCGCCTTCATATACCATCTGTGATACCCACTGCACAATATCAGCTACCGTAGCGGAACCATCGTACTTGGAGACAAGTTGTGAAGCGATGTTTTCATTGTCTTCTAGGAGAGATGTCCATGGGTTTTTGGCACGAAGAGCTTTATTCTTCTCTATTTTCTCCTGATCTTCGGTGGTGAGGAGTTTCCGCTGATAGCGTATAAGAAATATTTTCGGCACGTCATCAACTTCTCCATTCCTCCGAGGACCACAAGCCTCAAACATTGTTGGAGAATGTAGATAAAAGTAGCAAAAATCCTTCTGCTTCTCACCGTCAAGCCAGGAGAGACTCAGGCGTTGAGACTTCAGAGCCTCGGCTGCAAGCACATGCCGTGGCACTCCACTACCTAGCACTACCTCTGTATCCGTCAAATTTTGAAGGGCTTCTCGCATGACTCTGCGCACTTGACTCGAAGATGGGCCTGTTCTCCCAGCCACTATCACGCAATACCATGTGGTGCTATTTCCAGCCATGGACTTCCTTGCATCACAACCTAATGCTTCAGCAGAAATGCGTCGCAACTGCGGCAACACAAATGCTTTGTGTTCTTCGATCAACTTTTCGAAACATGAGCTGTTCAAAGCACCATGAAATATCACAGGTTTTAATCCAGGATCTCTTACAAATACCAAGGCCGGGGCGGACTTCACCCCAACTCTTGACTCCCAAAACGTTGCGTTCTGCTCCTGAAACAAAATTTTTGCAAACACGGCGTATTCCCAATACTTTTTAGCAGCTTGCCGTAGGTAGGGCGCTGCCCTCTCGCCAGTGCCAGAAAACAATAATACCTTCACCTTGTGAGTGCCGGCTCCTTGAATAACATCTTTCATCAGAGTTTTGGAACTGTAGTATAAAATTCGTGGCAACCTCAGAACAGATGTTGCGACCCAATCGATTAAGGCGTCCTTCGTCTTCAAGCCTCGGTACCTCATCAAACAGTCGAACCGTCTACATTTTGATGTGAAGACTACAATCTCAGGAAGACCAGAGCCAATCCTTGGCTGTTTTGTGTAAAATGTTTTCTCGGCGAGCAAAATTGATAACGGAATCTGCCCAATCTCAACTCGACCTACTTTAGCCACCCCGTCCAAGCCCATAGCAATACTGTCCCAAGAATCTAATAGCTCCTGAGAGTCGATGCTCATCTCTGAATAAAGTTGTATAACCCAAACATCACCACTCTCCAAAACAGTCTTATTAAAATTATGGCTGGTGAGCAAAATGGTCGCAGATTCTCCAAGTTCTTTAACGGGCTCAGCGTGCCATAATGGGAATTCGAGTTCGTCTACTGAAACCCCAGCATTCTGTTTCTTTGCTCTCTGAACAGCTGCCTCAAGCTCATCTAAGAGGAAGGTATCATAATTCCTTCGCCGCCGCTTATCAGACAATGTATCATATGCATGCTGCACATGAATGAGTTTCTCTATTGTTTTGTACGCTGGCCCCTCCTCCAAAGTCAACAATGCATGGTGTAAACGAAAGTATGCTGCCTCGATCTCAGTGGCACTAGCGGTTTGTGGTACTTCCAGTATCTGATATAGAAGCGGTGGAGAGGATGATCGTTGAAAGAGAAGGACGAAGTTGCTCAGCAACAGTGCCAACGCTGCCACCCAAAAGGCATTGTGTGACAGGCTCATCTTCCTCAATCCCCGAAGCTGCGTCTGAAGCGAAATAATAGATTCAAAATTGCAATATTCTCATGGTATCATCCATGCGAAAAAGGCTTGCACAACTAAATCTACACCAGGACTGCGAAAAAAATAAACAAATAAAACTTAATTATACCGCACTCAGCTGTTGCAAATCAGACTGCTTCACATGTGCGACGTCTATTTTAATGTCGTAAAACCCAGCATACATCACCCTCAGAAAAGCCGTATTAATAATTCAACCTACACCACACAACACGCACAATGTTTTTCCAAAGCCAACCCAACTCCAACTGAAGTAATTTTTCGCAACCTAAAGACACTCACACCACCGTAATCGGGCCAGGCATTAAGGCATGGCGGAAATGCACAGAAAAGCCACAAAACCAACTCGTTATATTCCTTTCAATCTCTATAAAAACCAGACTTCCGATCCCTGCCAAGCAATGCTTACCTGAAAACACCATGAATCACAAACCCAGAAACGATAGCAATCTCCAACAGCAATTATTTCACACAGGCAAAGAGAGTCTCAGAAACAATGCTTCCAATGCAAATCAGTACCATCTCCTTCTACGCGCAGGTATATCTTAAACTCTTACAAAGAGGAGCTCAAAAAATATTCTTCGATGTACCTTCAATTCAAGCGAGATGGCGATCTCATGAGCCCCAACACTAAACAGTGGGTAACAAAGCCACCTTCGCCTCTTAAACTGCTTCGATTTCGCATATGAACCCGATCGAGCGCAGCTAAACCTGAGAATTCTAAACACTCGTAATGAAAATGTGGTGCGTGACGACAGTGGGAGAAATTCGACGCCTACATACAGCACGACGAGGGCCAGTCGCCGAAGGCCGCCATAGCTGCTTTCCTCGTTGCTCGGTCATGGACAACGGTCACGGTCATTTCACCACGGTCTCAGGATTCGTCAGTTACACCGAAAGCTGAGATGACCTAGGTCTCGAAGTTTACGGGCCAGATCCAAAACATTAGTTTCTAAATATTTTATATACAACTACTTTTATGCTACTAAAATAAATATTTTGAATATAAAAAATACAAATTAATTAGTTGAAAACAGAAACTAAAATTAACAAATAATGAAATACATGTAGTATTAAAAAAAAAAGTTTGTATTTAAAAAATCATAAACATTAGCATAATTCAACAAACTTCAATATAAGTTCTATATGGTTGTTATAAAAAACACATCATGATACACAAATACACAAATACATGTTAACAAAAGATGGAATATTTAAATATAAATAAAATAAAATATTATTCTATATATGCATAGGATTAGAAATTAGTAAATTTATTTAAGTACAAACATGCTAATTGCACATAATTATTTTATATAATGAGAAATTATTAACAATGTAATTATAATACTAAGGTGGAAAATAAAAATATAGAAACTTAAAAATGATATTGTTTTTATTTATCTTTGATAAATTAAAACTTCAATTTAATGATGTCAAAGTTTATTGGTATAAATGTTTCTATTACTCTTTTATATTTGGTGATTATAACTATTGCCAATATTTTAATAAATTATAATTATTTATTTAAGTCTATCATGTCACAAATTTGAACAAAAAGTATTTAAACCAATTCTTTGTTGTTTAAAATTAGTTTTTGGCAACTTTAAAGAAGAGCTTTAAAAGTTTTGACAATGTATTAAAAATAATCTATTTACTTTTCTATGGTTTCTAAAGATTTCTAACTTTCTTGCCAAAAGATAATTGATGATGTATTAATTTTAGGTATTAAGTATAAGAAACTAATTTTAAAATAAGAAACTTTTATTTTTTTATTTTTTTAAAATTAATATATTATAGCAATAAAAAAATACTAGTTTGTTGAATACAAAGTTTATAGATAATTTTTTTCTTTCACAAAAAAAGCATGTCTTATTGTATCCTATGCTAGACTTTTTCAATAGAGGCAGTGAAGAGAATATTTGGAATAGTGAAATCATTATGCAATATTCAAGACAAATGGAAAGTAGTGCAATAGTCTTCATCAATGAGAAATAAGGATCTATGGGCAAGGATTTCATATCAAGTATAATTTAATAGAGTTCTATTGTATTTTTAAATAATTAGTCAATATATAAATGATTAACCAAGATATAGTTTTTATCAATTCTATCTACACAACCTAGTAATTTAGAAGAATTTCAAAGTGTGAGAGACAATATGTCATCTTTAAATAAAATTCTAAGTTTAATAATATTTTGTTATTTTATTTGCAATCTACATACTAGTTTGCTCTTTTTTTTTATTGACAATACAAAATATAAATATCTTGGTAATTGACGTTATTGCAAGTTATAAATAATAGGATTCATGTACAAATAAAATAAACAATAGCAACAACAACAACAATATAATTACAAGATTGAGAACCAAAAAAAATTTAACTTGTAATTTTATAACAAATTGTACATTTTTTAGTAATTATCATAATAAGTATATAGTTCTATGTGTTGCAATATGCAATAAACATGCTTTCATATAATGATAGAAAATTATATTTTTTTGCAATAAATTTTTTATTCATAAATTTTTTAAGCTTTAAATTTCTTTTCAACATATTAGTACCATGCTCAATTTTTATTTTTACATACACAAGAATGTTGTTACTGTAAATAATTATATGTAATGCTTAAGGTTATTTATAAGAATCAATAGTGATAGACAATAGTAAAAATGTGCTATTAGAAAGAGCAAACTTTTTGCTAGCAAAACTATTCTTACAATTTTTTATAGCTTATTGTTTAAGAATACTTGACCTTCATGATAAGAATCTAAAAATATCCTGTTTACATGTTTAATTTAGCTAGCCTTATTACATACCAAAAGAACAGTCAATGCATATAATTGTTTACATCAACAACACTCTTTTTTGTCTTGTATTGGTTTGTATGGGAAAATACTTATGAATGGACTATAACTTCCACAACACATAGAAATTTGATGTGTTGTTTGATAATTGTAACAATGTTAAATCATTTTACTATAGAAGGCCAACACACAAACCAATTTTGCATAAAATATGTATCATTTATTATTTAATTGGTGAATAATATTATAGAGTTTAAAATGATATATAACAATCAGCAATGATTTTCTATTAGACTTGGGTGTTATAAGAACATTTAGAAAACATGTGTAATTGTTCCAAAAACATTTTTTGGACTATAAAGAAAGAGCAAAGAAAAATAAATAAATAAGAACTTTGGAACTTTGTATTTGGACTTTTTGTAACAACTTTTTTTTTAAAATTAATTTGTAAATAGTTTATAAATCTAAAAGCCTTTGAATTGTTTTGTCTAAATTATTGTTGTCTATATGTATAATTTAGGATATGTCACTAAAAATTGGTGTTTTTTTCAAAAGTGCATTTGAATTGATGAAGCTATCAATATTGATAGTATAAACAATGTGGGTGCAACTTTGACTTGCAAATGCTTTTTTGAAAGTATATTGACATTGAATAAAATAGGCACACTAAAACAGGTTTAAAAACTGTTCATGACCCAGGCCGTAATGGAGTAGTAATGTGCTGACAAAATATTTCAGTCTTTGGGATCAGACTGAAGCTGAAAGCGTCTGATCCGAGTTCTACCTTTCAGGGCCAAGGCTAGTAAATCAAGTTCTTCAACATACCAGAGCTCCTTAACTGCAGCCTGCAAACACAAGGCTATCTTCAATATGCAACTGGAACAGATTTTATTCAAGTGCGGTACAAAAGATTTGTCAATTCCAAATATGCTTCACCCTGCTACAAGACATTAACATCACCGCAGTTTCTGGAAGATATTCTGCAATATTTCGTGATTCGTTCTCTACGACCATGATTGTGTATACTGGTCCAGAATATACGTAAACATTCTATCTTTATATTAAGTCGACGTATATGTTGGAGGGAAAAAAAAATAAAGAAGAAGAGGAAGCGGTCACATAAAAAGGTTCAGTGCTGGTGAAACATGCAGAACTTGTACCTTGGAGCACAGGTTTTGATTCAACTGAGAAACAAGCCCTTTCAAAATCTCCAGCACCGCATCTGCAGAATAATCCTGTTCACGGCAAATAAACAGGACAGAAAGAGACAAAAGGTCAAAAGCCCAACCCAGAGGCGGTAGTTGATCAGTATTCTGCGTGCCCCTTGAGTCCACAACCCAGCTTAGTTCGAGATATACTTCCTATGTTAGCAATTCTAGATTGCTTATTAAGTGCAATAGAGCAATATGCAAGGATGCAGAAAAAATACCTGACCCTTAAAGTTACAGGTGAATTAGGAAGCCATGCTAATAAACAATTGTGATATTTACTACATCCACAAGATGTTCAAAGTTTTGACTAACCTTGCGAGCTGTGAGCGGTGCACTCAAAATTCTTGCAAAAGAAGTATAAAAAATAGCTGGGTCATACTGTAACAGGCGTACAAACAGGGTAATTTCCACATGTAAGCGCTATTGCAAGAAAATATCACAATGCAAAAGTGATTTGCAGGCAACTGACAATTGTAAAAATTGGATCAAACCCCATTCATCTGAAGCGGAGATAATTCCTACTCAATCGATACATCTAAGCGAACAATTGTAATATGATTCTCAAGTTCATGCGCACATTAGTGACTGCATAAGGAACCACTAGGACTTGAAAATAAGTGAAGAACAAACGCTGTAGAATTACAGGTAACTCACCAACTGCTTTGCTGGCGATCGAGGTAGTGTATTTCTCAACTCTTCTCTTATAACTGCCGGATCTGTGCCCTTTGATACCTGTTTGGTGCACAGTGTAAGCAAGTGGCAGCAGATGGACGACAGAAGTTATGAAGCGAAGATTCAATTTGTAGAAACAAATGATCACTTCATTGAATCTCGGATCCCGACCTCGTATTTAACCAGAGCTCATGGGACAGGAAGTACAGAAACTACAAACGTTTTAATCCAGTAGTTGAAGTCGAGAAATAGAAAGAAGAGTAAGCACCTGCCAGCATCCTAAGAGTACCCCAGAAGGAGTAAGTACCACTCTTTCCAGCTCTATCTCCAAAATTAGAGCTTTTTCAGCTACTTGTCTCACAGCTGCAGCCTCAGAATTTATCTGAGCCATAAGAGCAACCACATTACACAATGTGTTAAAATACGTCACAGAAAAAGCGTGGCAAGTCCCCTAAAGAATCTACAAGTTATCTGAAAGTCTAGTTTTCTACTACTTTAGTTCAAACTATTCGGGGTTCGCTTTGTCAGTACCTAAAATAGCACAATCGAGATCACATTTAGACTTTTCTTACCTCCTCTAGAGTGGCAGGCACTGGGTTTTGATGGTGCGACGCATGATGCATGCTAAAATGGTAAAGATCTGGATTTTGATACCATAATCCTGAAACCATTATTAGGAAAATTAGAGAAAGATAATTAAAGTGCAGCTTAAATCCATGTTAAGCAATGTTCAGCATAGTGCAGAACATCAACTTTGATGGCAATTAAATCCATCAAGCCTAATGATTGCCGGAGTCAGATAGTGCTGGTAATCACCTGTTTTGGGAAAATGATGAGATAGAATACTCTCTATTGTCTGCCTGCAAAAAACAAAGATATTCCCAACAACTTTTGTCAAAAACATTGATGAGATTTTATGCAAAATGCTATAGGAGGTAACTGTCACGAAACTATCAATCGAAGCAGGTGTAATGGTATGCATACCAAATACCTCATGGCTTAGACCAGCCATCCTAAATCATAAGCTCAACTCCCTCGTACCCGAATTCTCACTACAACATCAGCTGAAGGTTCAGGGCGTCTATCTTAACCCATACGAGAACCGCTCTATCCAATCCACCGAAAGCGTTTAAGCCAGTCTCCAGTGGAAAAAAAAGAAACTAAAAAGTACCTACCTATTTCCTTACAGCCATAATTTTGTACAAAATCCAGTTTAGAATGCCCGTCCTAAACCAGAACTATCGATAATCAAAACTACCCTGAATAAGTCCAATTAATTTTATACTGTCAAAACCATTCTTCACAAGGTAAAAGTGGCAGCCAATTCGCAACCGTAACAGACTCTCGAAAAATCGGGTGAAGGATGCCATCTACAAGGGCTAACCCAAAACAGTGTCCATTCAATAGCGAATATACAGAGAAGTAAACTTTCAAAATATTAATCCAATGTGACTGTTCCACCATGACATCTGAAATTCAACTGAAGGCTGGAGTATTAATTGAAGCCAAGCATCTGATTCACTTTTATATGATTTAAACGATTCAATTCAAATAAGTACTTGGTGAATCAATCAACTGCTTAAGATCGTGGTTCGCTTTGTAACCAGTCTATGAACGAAAACCAACTACAAGAGATGCAATATAAATTCAGCAATGAAACAAACATACTTTATTTCATGAGCTGCATCGGGATCAAGGTACAAGACTACTGCTCGCACTGGTGGGTTTGCAACCTGTACAAGAGAAACATATAGTTGAGAGGAGCGTTTCTATGCTTACACCAAACAACCACCTACAAGTCGAGAAGTAGCTGATACCAGTCACGTTATGGCCTTCAAATCTAAATTTTCGTGTCATGATAGACCGCTTGAGTATTCCAGCAGAAGTTCACTAGATTAAAAATAATAATAATAATTAATTGTTAAAAAGAAATGAATAACGCCAATGATGACGCTGGGTACCACTAATTTCATTCATGAATATGAACAGATTTTATGTCTATTGTGATGTGATTCTGGACAGGACTCATTAGTACAGAACTGCATTACCGACTTTGGGGCAATCAAACCCAATTACGATCTATAATTGAGTATTCAACAGAAGAGGTTGTGCATGACATACTTTGTGTACAGGGACAATTTTCCCATCGACTACAGAAAATAAATCTGACAACTGCACGCACACAACCAATACAACGATTCTCAGCAAGTGAAACAAATGCGTAACCCTCTAAAACACCAACGAATGCAGCAAAAGTGCAATGTGTTATGTAACCAGAGCTTGCAGGCACCAACAAGAGGCAACGTAGAATGGGAATACCTTCAAAGATTGTGAGGTCTCCCCGTCCCCAAGAAATAAAGGCCCCTGTTTGTCAAGCTCCCCAGCCATGTTCTCGTACAACTTCAACCGCTCATCATTAAAATAGCTGGATGTTCTCTCTACGATGACAAACGATGAATTATGGTATGTAAGATCATGGAGGCTTATACAATAAAATTCCAGCACCATCCCGAAACGATACACAATATACATGGTCACTAGACAACGTCGAACCAGCATCGAAATTGCAGATTTTTTTATCGCTACCAACGACAGTAAAACGCATGCGCATTTAGAAAACTTGATAATATTGCCTGAGCCAAATCCTCATCGAACATGAAAAATTCCGCTGGCATTGAAAATACTGGTCGGTCGGCTTTAGACTACATTTGTTGTGGCAAATGACTCGCACCAGCCAAGCTTGGACAGGTGCGATTAAATCACTACTCTGATCTTGAAACTGATAATAATAATCGCTGAGCGCAACAGCACGTAAAAATAACGTGATGAAACACATCAACACTGTCGTTATGGTGTGGGCTGACAACTCCCCACCAGGGAAGGTATTCTTCCACCGATTCCACACAAAGCAGCTTTAAATCATCCAAATTTTGAAGGGGAGAAAAAACCCAGAGAAAGGAATGCCTTGGAAACACAAATTCAAGGAAAATGAGCTAGGAATTCTATCACAACGTGGAAGTGGGAGCACTAGGGAGCATACTGTCATTCAGGGACTGCAAGAGCCTGCATTGCTGTACACGAATGCGTGGAGTGCGAATCAAACTCGCCAACAGCAGCCATGAGCAGAGCACTACCAACACTAGAATGTAGGCCACGTTGAGCGATCTCGTCCCCATCATCCGGGCATACCGACGCCATGCCGTTTCCAAATAAGCAAGCACCTGGTCCACAATTTCTACAAAGGCGATCAAGTTCATCTGGAGCAGAGTCCTATCTTATATTCGGCTCGGGAAAGTGAATCACATCACAGGATGCGGCACACTTCAATCTCCTCCAACTCACGATCTCCTGCCACGCTCAGACAATACTGCCAACCCACAAAAATCTAGCCAGCCCACAGAAAACTAAAGGGCCCCTCCGTCCCAATCATGCCTTCCGTGCAGGTTGTTACAAACGAGAAGCTCTCATCCGATCGAGCAGCAGGAAGTCTGAATCACAATTGCGACCCGATCGCTGAAAACAGAGCCTCATCGCACGCCAAACCCTAAATTAAGATTTGTCTTGGTTCCGATGTGCTTTGAGATTCCGACCCGGTCAGTGTGAAATGGGACTTGAGGTTCGGGACAAGTCCCAGAAACGAATGGAGTGAAGAGAACTTTCAAGCTTTGTGGGTGAATTATCAATTCAATATTAAATCCTGAGGGAGAATTCTAGAAATGAAATTTAACACAGCTCCAAGTTCCACATTGATAATAACTACGTTTGTAACATTTAAAAAATTGACTGAAATTTATGTATGTATGTATGTATGTATGTATGTATGTATGTATGTATAAATGTACATATGAATTATTTGATTAAAATATGACAAATACTTTTATTTTTTATTTTTTATTTTTTATAGCATATTGTAAATATTTACAATTGGAATTTTTTTTTCATGGCCAATTTCCTACGAATTAAGTTTCATTTCATTTCTGTCATCAAATTTAATTGCTGGTTTTTAAGTGATTTGTTTTTTTATCATGAAGAATATTTGAGATCACTTTTTTATTTCTTCAAGAAATCATCAGATATAATGGACTGTGTGGAACAGAATTATTGCTTTGAGGGTAGCATTTGACTACACAAAGAAACAGATAATAAAAAATTAAATGAAAATGAAAGGACTTAAATTACAAGAATAAAAGTGTTTTTAAAAAGTTAAAGTGTCTCATCTCGACGAATAAAGAACGAACGAAATCATTCATCCAGGTAGATATGATGGATGAAAGTAGGTGAACGGGTTCCCATAAGACGTGTAAACAGACCTCAAGGGTTTTACTAGCCAGGTCCTTCACAACATAGCTGCGAGGGTTTATGGTCGCTGCTGCTTGTCCAGCGATGGATTTCAAACTCTCCCGCGAGAGTGGTGAAGCTTCGGATTGCGAAGCACCGGAGGCCTTGTACCAGCCTCCGTATTGAGTTTTTATCGCTCTGATCACCTTCGCGATCTCTTCCTCTCTTGTTTTGCGAATTGAGTTGTAAGAAACAGGGTGGCTTGGACTTTTTATAGGGCCAGAGTTCAGTGAAATTTTTTGGCAACCACGCTGCAGGGATACTCATTTCAGAGGTCTTAGGATTGGTGTCATCACAGGAGATGTAAGAGCGTGGCTTGTTGCGCCAGATTTAGAATTTTTTTTCAGCTTTTTTATTTTTATTTTTATTTTTTTTGTCGTTGTTCGAGGAGTAAGGGGAGGTATGCTGAATTTGTATTTCGGAGGGAAAAATGGGAGCGTCTGTTGTAGAAGATGACCCTGCTGTTGAGAAGATGCCTTCTGTGTCTGAAGTGGGCAATGGTGATGATGAATCCCTGGGGGAAGCTTTGCGAAAGGAGAATACATTAAAGGGGAACAAGAAGAAGCGGAAAATGATTTTTCAATACGGCAATTATAACCAGTACTATGGGTACCGGGTAATCCTCTTTTTGCATTGTTGCATCTTCCGGCATTCTCTGTGTCTACGTGTATTTTGCCTTGTAGATCCGTGCCTGGCCAATTCTGATGTTTCGGCATGTATATGAAATTCTTGGTGTGCCACCTTTTCTTTGCTTGCGAAGTGGGCATGTAGGTCATCACTTTTCACTTCTCTTTTCTCTAATTTTTACGGTGACGATCGTGCATTGAGAGGTACTGGGGTTCCACCGTGCAGGTTGGCAGCGCTCTTGGAACAGATCCACGTATGAATCTAATGCAAAAGACCTGGTTTGAAAACAAGGACGTTATTGATATCGGCTGCAACGAAGGTGTCTTTACCATTTCTTTAGGTAACCTAAGTTCATTAAATTTGAAAGTGCCCTCAATAAATATTACTAGGCGTATAATTGCTGTACTTAATTGCTTTCAGCGGTTTCTGAGACAGATTTCTCTGTACAGTAACGGGATACTCACGAGTAGTTGACGGTGGTATTTTTGAACAGTTCAGAAATACCGTGTGCGAAGCATGTGTGGCATCGACATCGACCCTGGTGGGCTGTCTTATCATATGCTTTTGTCATGGATTTATTTGAAATTTATAGAGCTAGCATGATCTTCACAGCTCCAGTAGAAAGTATTCGTATTTCAAGCTTCAACATGATATTTGTCTAATAAATGCTTTGATTATGATAGTATCAACATCTGTTTACTGGATCTTGCTTACATTCTCAGTTGGAAAACCAGAGGAACTTATACCGTTCCGATTCACTTCTGATATGAACAGGATTGATAAACAAAGCTTCGAAAAATCTGGAACAGGCAGCTGGAAACACCGGTGGCAGGACTGTAAATAGTATATACGTTTGGAATGATTACGTTTGTGAGAATGAGCTCGACTATGATGATAAAGATGCAAGGGAGTTTTCCGTTCAGGATATGAGCCCAGGGTCGACGGCGAGTGACAAAGTTGAGGGTGGACTACAGGGGAAGGAGCTTTTAGAAAGAGTGATTTTTAAACATGCTAACATACTCCACTGCAATTTACGCAGCAACGTTGTTGATACTGTACTGTGGTAAGTTTTTTTCACTTTCCGATGTGGAAGGCTCTATCTTCCAACTTTCATATCAATTTTGCACAACTATATTTATCATCTGCGCATCATTATTAACATATCTGCAGCATAAGGAAAGGCGTCGTATTTTCTTAATTAAAGTAACAAGTACTAAATTCATTTGAGTTTTTTGGTTTATCTGCAGCTTGAGTGTAGTAAAATGGATACACTTGAATTGGGGAGATGAGGGCCTTGTCGAGTTTTTTATCCAGACCTATCGAGCCCTTCGCCCGGTATGTTGTCTTTCAAGCTTTTTATCCTGTCCTTCATTACTATGTCTTGAACATATTAAGAGTTATCTAGGTGTGTGAAAACGAAATGAGAATTTAGTAACAGCCATCAACTTTTTTTTAAACTGAAAATCATGGTCTCCAGGGATCAAATTTTCAGCTGTATCTGATCTAGCACATCTCACATTGATGATTGGTTAAATGTCAGGGTGGCGCATTTATCTTGGAGCCCCAACCATGGTCGTCATATTTGAGGAAGTTCAGGGTATCAGAGGTATTATTTCGATCGGGAGTTTACTCCGTGTGTCATTGGAAAATGATCATACAGTAATTATGTCGTCCTAGTACTGTCGATAATATGATTACACATGGTTTTTGAGCGGACTCTTTCAGTCTGTTGGATGCACCCTGTCTTCTTAATAACGGCATGTTGAAAGTTCTGCACACGATTAAAGAGTGAGGGACGGTGCTTCCGTTGCAGGTATGCCGCCAAAACTTCAGGACCATGATTCTTCGACCAGATCACTTTCCTGGAATACTACTTGAACATGTAAGCTCGTAGTCTTTATACTGATACGCATCAAGTTTTTTCATAATCGCAGAAAGTGAAATTTGCACAGTGTCTCATGTATCTTATTTATTTGCAGGTTGGATTTAAGTTCTGTGAAGAAATTAGTCTCGAAGTTCCCAACAGCACCCAAGGGTTCAGCCGGCCCCTCTACTTGTTCACCAAGTGACTTAGATAGCTATTAAAATTTTCTGAGATGTGCGAGGTCCAGTTCGTGGAGAATTTCATGCCAAGTTTTTTGGAGGGCTGAAAGCCACCTTCATAGTGTACGTTGTCTGCCAGTTGCAATTATTTTTGGAATAAAGACATCATAGGTCATTTAAATCAGCTGGCGATCGTCAATGCTGAGGGTATCAAAAATGTGCTCTGCAATAGTGCTTAACAGGCGACCACATCACTCACATAACGGTTGAACAAAAATCACTAGACATGGTTACATGAAGAAGCATATGAAACACAACATATTCTGCCGGCCACTTATCTATGCATATGTAAAATATCAAACTAGAGCTGAGAGAGTATAAGAGCAAAACAATTCAGATGTCGAACCTCAACTCATTTTATTCCAGAACTTGCTCGAACGTTGATTAATCACAGGTACAATCTATTTGGTGTATACTACGCAGAGGAGGACACCCAATCATCAATAAGGTATAGCAAGCCAGGTTCGTCTTTGAAATATCGTGAAAATTTTAGAGCTGGGGAAATGGCAGGTTTATTCAATCGCCAGCTTCAACGCTATTCAACAGTGTATTCTTGCGTACACATTTCCTATAATGATTTCTCATTCAGCCTTGGCATGTCGCTTCAGAAGAGCATGAATGGCCTACTTACGACATTAGAGCAACACTACTGCCGAAATTTGAAAACCACTAAACCATACAACTAATGGTTGCGAGCCTACCATTCTAGATGCCCAACTGTACAATCCCAAGACATTACTTCAATCACATCTTTGGCATGACTCCAGAAGCAGTTGTTTTTGTTGACAAAATCACAGTACATCGGACATGACCGTTCTACATCCTCTTCCTTAATGCTAGTTGAACAACGGTCACAATTGAATATCCAAATTAAACTCCCCTCTTTTAAGAAGATGCTAGAGCACGGAAGCTGCACAGAAAAATAATGCACAATTAAAAGGAGTGATCCTCAGGAAATTACATGTAAGATCTCTGATCATATAAACCTTTCAATAAATTCAGAACAAACATCAATGCTTCTTACATGAAATTTCAGCAACGGGATGAACTGAACTGAACTGGACTGGACTAAATTATCTGTTTGAATCAGCCAATAACCGAAGTGAGGAAATGAAGCGAGTAAGTGCACTTCCTACCTGGTATGAACTCCTCATCAAGAAAATACAACCTTGATGCCGACTCATCTTCGCAAGCTACAGGCTTCTGGCTGCACCATTCCAACAAATCATATTACTTGGGTTATGCCTACAATACCACAACGTCCTACCCAATTTCGTTGCTGAAAAGTAATTCATGACCATTTGCCCAAGTGCCAGATTGATTTGTACAAAGAAGACTATGAAAACACCTAAATAATACGAAATTACAGAAAATTCATCATACGAAACCAAATCAATACAGAAGCTGCATTGATAGATAGATGAAGCCTCGAAGATTTGGTACTTACAGTCAAGTACTCTATTTTAAAGCAGACCGAACACTAGAAACCCAGTCTCTGATCCAGCTAATGTTTTCAGCTGCTCTGCAAAGCCGCCCCTACTGTCTGTCACAATTACCTGGTAAAATATAAATGAGATCAAAGAAATAGAAAACAAGTCAATTACAGAATTCTCGAAATCTTCAGTTAGAAAAAATCAAGTCAATGCAAACACACAGTAATAGCATCCACATATAATGCTACAATCAGACTCATATTCCACTTTCCAAAAATGTGCGTTCAGCTAAATTCAAAAGAGGTTTGACGATGACGCAAGAAGCACCTATACAGAAGATTCCTTGGTATGAATTCCTGCACAAGCAACCGACATCAAAACGCTTGGTATCATATGAGATGATACATAACGGTGATCTAGGAGCATAAAAATGTTCATGGTTATCATGAAATAAACAAAAACGAAAAATAATAAAATTAAAAATAAACATAAATTTAAAAAATCTGCGTTTGAACGTATACAAGGTGCACCAATTTTGGTCGGCTAAGGAATACAGATGCTAAATTCCATACGACCATTACAGAAATACAGTTTAAGCAATAACTACACAATTCCTTCAGACCTCTACTTAGTATCAACTACTTATGTAAATTGTTTGTAGTCTACCTCTGGTCCGTTGTTTACAGACACAAATGAGATGTGTTTCATAGCTCTACTCATTTGGACGCATTTCGACTTTAACCAGGTATTTTAAAATGAAGTGAGCAACGACAGGTAAGATTAACGGGAACAAGGCAACGGTTTAAAATAGGCTGCTTCTACGCTCAGTGACTCTCTTGCCCCTACTATAGAGGGAACCTTACACTTGCGGAGCATCTCTATAACATACACTACATAGTGGAATCCAACCTTCATAAAGATCACAATTACGCAGAATAAAAGACTAACCTGAAAGAAACCCTTCAATCCAGTGGTTATACTCCACATTTGCAGCTCTTGAGGTTCATTTTCCTCATGCGTCTATACATGATATAAATTCACTTGTTCAGGAAGCAAGTAGGACTACAAATCAAAACAAAATTAAAAGCCAGTTTGTATTAATGAACATGAAACTGATTTTTCTTAGAATTTCATTTCAACTATCGTATGGAGCTCGACATTATGATTGCAGCAAGATGTTTAGTCACCAATAGCTGCGTTCACTTGATGGCAAGAGCGCACACAGTAACCTATATAAGGAATCTCTGAATATATCGGACTAGATTCAGGCTTTTAAAATAAGACCAAAGGCTTTCATGATCTCGTAATGTACATTTTCTCGTTTAAAAAATTATGTACAATTCAGAACAACGAGTACCTCTTTAATCTTCAGCTTGCCATCTCCATCACTGTATTGCTGTTGACGAAGGTACTGCGACCAGGCTTCCTGTTTATTATTCAGGGCTGCAATCTGCTCCCAATGACGACAGTTAACTCAACGTGACTGAAACCTGTATCAACCCAAGCTAAGAATTGTTAATTCAGGCACCTTAACGAAAGGGTTTTAAAAGGTCACATCTTACCTGAACCTTAAGTGACTTTAATTTCTGCAAACGAGCTTCTTGAAACTTCTGCGTACTCTTATCTGAGGAATGCGCGTTGCCTTCAAGTTCCACCATTAAATTATCCCTCTCCGTCTGCAACAACGAAAATTGCGATCGTCTGTCATACTGTCTGTTATACCATTATTCTGCCTTTCGTTTCGAGTTATAAATAATAATTGTTACAAGAAACCAGTACATTCACACAGCTTCGTTTGATTAATTGGCATTTTTTCCAGAAAATGCTCATGTTGTGGATAAACTCTTGCAGGATCAGAAACCAAGTCTTACCTGCAGGTAGTTCTTGTCCTCTTCCGGTTCCGTCATTTTTTTCTCCAAGTGTTTCTCCGCAGATACTCCATCAGGACGTACAAATAATTTGATCTATGCCAATAACCCGACATAAAATGACAAAAGTCTAACAAGTCATTGTTTTATCATCCCCTTCTTACAAGACCCATCTCCAGTAGTTAGGTATACATTCTACGAGTACACATTCTATAAAGTATTGACTTTACTGAACTTTGTTACGTAATACATGAAGGATGTCTTTTACAGGTCACAATACCCATTATATTTAAAAGATGCGGAAGTATTTTGAAGTACAAGAAGCAAACATGAGATAGGCGAACATAGGCGAACATAGGCTCCATTGTATAGTAAAAAATTGGTTTTAAAATAACCCATTCAAAGTGAAATATCTTCACCTGTTTTCGCTCAAGGCGTTTATCTAGTTCCCACAACTGCTTGTCAAAGTTCCCTTGCCCCGACGTGCGTTTAAACTCATTTAAAAGCGATTCAGTATTAAATTCTCCAGAAAATTCACCTACACATTACAGAATATATTATTCAGATCATAATTTACACTAGTAGAAAGTTAAGCATTGTGCAAATAGTCTTCGCGTAACAACAGCATCAATATCAAAGGAGGCACACATAACTTCAGATACATACAAAAGATCTATCTAATCTTGAGCACAACAAACAGATACTCATAAATCGCATACCAGTGCGTAAATAAATATCTCCATCAATGCCTGCAACACCAAAGCCTGGCCCAGCTGTACTCTCCCCCCTGCTTCGAGATGAGGTAGAAGAGGGAGGTCTTGGGAGAGTATTAAATGGGACTCTAGCGTGCTGCATTTGTTGTAACTCGCATTCTAACTCCTGGATCCTAGTTACGTACTCTTTCAACATATTATCCGTCTGAATCAACGAAACAAAGTCAACTACTGAGGGACTTGAGAAAAATTAAATACATAAACTACTGAAAGCAAGCCAAGTTGAAGAATGAACCATACAGTAACTTCAAACAAATAGCTTCGATGAGAACTATTGTACCTGTACGTCAAGCCCATCATCAAGTTCCTGAAAAGTTTTTCCAGATCGAAGTTGATCAAGCTTGATTCTGAGCTTGTCACGCTCCACCTGTGCACCAAAATACAAAAAGAATTGTTTCAATGCTCCTTCATAAAATACATCTCTTTAAATGATAGTAAAAAAGCTTATTACGGGTCGTTACTTAAGCAATACATGCTTACTTGTGATTCTAAAGCGCACTCAGAAACTGCATCAATACGTTCACGAGCCTCTTCTAGCTCACGCCGCAGGTCCATATTGCTGGCTTCTAGCCAGGCAACCTTTTGCTTCAACATCTGTACAATTTAGAAAGATTCAACATCGCCAGTTTCTCAAACAACAGAAAATGCACACTCAAAACCAAAGGATATGCCAGGAAGCAAACCAAAACAAGGAACTTCAAATGTAAGAGAAAGTAACTACAAATCACCTGTACTTCAGTATTCGAAGGACCTCCTGCCCTCGCGCATAAGAGTTCTGCCTGCATAAGCTCAAGTTGCTGCCTCATTCGCTGCATTTCTACTGCGAGTGGATCACGATTGACCTGTTCATACAAAAATAGATTTCCCTGTTAAGAAAAATCTCACAAGTTCTTTCACATTGATCAATTCATTTACTGAAAATAGAAAGATATATCTATATTAAAGCAATTTGTCAATGTAAAAGCAATTGACACCCCATACACTCATAGAAGCTTCATAGATTAAGCAAGTCTCACAAAAAGAGTGCTTACAGTAGGTTTGTTTCGAATGTTGCGAGCCCTGTTAGCATATTTGAGGGTATTAATTGACTCTTCAGCATTTACATCTGCTGGACTCACACAAGCTGCAAGACACGAACTACGAGTAAGATTTAGTTTTACGAACGTTAAATTAACGAAACCATCAATAATAAATCTGAGACAACTCTGTCCATCAGCATACTCACCAATCATAACCGTTCTGCTATTGCCTCCAAGAGAATCCTACAACCGACAGAAATATATGAGAAAACCTTGGTAAAGGAAAAACAATACGAAAAAATCAAGATAATCTCAATAGAAATACGTAATAATTCTTGAGCCTTAAAACTTAATATGATCTGAACTAAGTGATATATTTCACTCCTCACAAACTGCTAAAACATCCCAACCAAAAATTGGGAAACTCACTTGTAATAATCGTGTTAACTTGCTATCTCGGTAAGGAACGTGGCCCCCTTCTCTACGCTTTTTTTCATCGCCCAAAGCACTAATCACATTTCCAAGTGCTAGTAGGCCTCTATTTATATGCACACCTGAACAAAGTTTTTTCATGTAAGCTTCTGCAGCTTTGGAATACATAACGTAAAAACAAAAAGCGACTTCTTATCGAAATCATTTAGCAACTAGTTCTTAAATTTCCAAAATTTATGTGGTAGTTCTAGCTCACTTTGTAATCGATACTGAACAAGTAAGAGAGGTACAGCAAACGGAACAATTATTGGCCGGGGAAACGATTGTAAGAACCTTCTTTAAATCGAAGACCATCAGCTCCTGTTCGCTTAGCCCTTTCTGAACCAGCCAAATCTACAAGATGTAACTTTGCACACAAATAATCTTCACCACAGTCCTCAGGAGAAGGGCTTCCACCATCAGGAAGTGGATCCCATTTGCGACGCTGCTCAAGTGTGATAGTGAATATAGCATGCGATCGACTACACATCAAGCAAATAGAAAAGATGAGAAACGATGAAAGATGGGATCAAACCCACTTAATTTAGTTAAGATAATATTGACACTGATAATCAGAGCTCCTTCCCTCCCCCTCTCTCTCTCTCTCTCTCTCTTTCTCTCCCTCTCTTTCTCTCTCTTTCTCTCCCTCTCTCTCTCGCTCTCAAATTATACAGCAGCAGGTGAATACCTGGAGTGAGAATTCATGTTTGTGCTTCCAGTAGCACGAGAAAGAGAACCATGTTCCAAGTATGCCGCCATTTCCTCCAGACTTTTTACATCTGCCTCTGTAACACCCATCAAGGTGATTCCTCCAGCGGTAGTTTCTCGAATTTGGATGGGCGGCTTGCCCACAGCTAGCGCTTTCAGGCCTCCTCCAAATATGTACTCTGTCGATGGAGGATTCGGGTCCAGTAGATCATGAATTTCCTCCTTCAATATCTACACACGGACAAGACTTAACTTTTAAACAAACAAAACACATTGACCTCATTAGTGATAACAGTACTAACGAAACAGACTCATTACTAAAGAGCTATCAAGAGGCGGATATCTTGACAAGGCTAAACCTATATACAACGTGGGGATGTCTGGAAGATTCTTGGGACTAACTGTAGCAGTTCAATCAACTGAAAACATAAAATAATGCATGAGGCTGTGCACTATGCTCAAACACAACCAACTTGTACATATTGCAAAGAAGATTCTGCAACTGTGCTGTGCTGTTACAATTGGAAACAGATACACGCATCTGATTTTGGTTCAAGACTGTGGTTGGAACCCTAAATTATTCGGATCCATAACCTGTGATTCACAATAAAAAGCATGCAAAAGAGCACACCTCAATAAATGAAACCCGAAGCTGAAAATCGGCCTTGTGCTTAAGAGTTTCTATTCTCTTGAAAATCGTCTGCATAACTTGGGGGATGACACCTTCAGTGCTGCCTCCAACTGTGTAACCCGTTCCCATTGTGTATGTTTTCCCAGATCCGGTCTGCAGCACCGAAAAGAAAAAGAGGGGGGGTGTGTGTGTGTGTGTGTGTGTGTGCTGTTACGCAACCAATAAACAATACGCAGCGACAAAAACTCTCGTTTCAATTTAATCCTATTCCAATGAAATCGATTTCTTGTTACGTATTCCACATACATGATTCTGTAACCGGTACCATGGACTACTGCGCTGGAGTGAAACTGTCTATTTGATCAGTCTTCAATGCAATAATGTATCCATAGTCTAAAAAAATATCAACGCACCTGTCCGTATGCCAAGACAGTGGCATTGTAGCCGTGGAACAGCCCCTCAACCAGCGGTTTCACACATTTGTCAAAGATTCCTGGTAGTGGTGTGGCAGCTCTGCCGAAAACGTAGTCAAATGTGAAAGAGTGATGACCAATTTGAACCTGCCACATGTGCATTGATAGGTCAACACCTCTAATTCCCTTCTAAATTGATATAATAACAACGATCACGGAATCATTGTAACCTGAATATTGACAGCATGTTCTCTAGTAATTCTAACAACTACTGTAATTCTTAGCTTACGCTGTACATAAACCTCCAGCTACAATTAAATCAATAAAGGATAATTGAGAGATATTACTTGGAAATTTCAAGGAGAATAAAAACACATACACACAGGCATGCAGAGAAATACACCTAAAGCAGACTCAAATGTTATGTTTTAAAGATGTGCTTTGTAGTGAAGATCGGAACCCAGAATGAAGATGAATATCGACCGAAGCGGGTACCTGTGGTTCGCCAGGAACAACTGTTATGCAATCATTGCACCCTTGAACACGCTCCAACGGAATGAGAGGTCTTATGTTTAGAGCAACCTGTACAGCCTGCGTTGCTTCACTCTCATCTAATACATTTGCCTCTTCAAATGGCTCATTCTCATGGCCAACTCCGTTCTCCATCACCATAGCTGTGTCAAGGTCACAGCTCAGGCTAAAAATAGGCTTCCCGGCATCTGAAGGTCACCACAAAGCGGCACAGACCACGACGAGAGCGATCGGTTCGCAGGATGAATTGTTGGCAATGACGAGGGATCTGATACTATGCTAGAGGGATCAAAGAAAGGTAACAGCCCCCCCATGCTGTCATTCTATGGATGAATTACTACTCCCTGAAGCATTCTGATCGACGCTTCCTCCTATTTCTGGTGAAAAGAGTCAATGCCTTCAATGCTCCTCTACAGTGCCGATACTTCCGGCTTGATTCCAATATCCCAAGTGCTGGCAACATTGCATTTCCGTAATTTCAATGCGGAAATTCCTGCTCACATCCCCAATGCTGGTTTCAATTAAAAACAAGGATAGGAGACATATAATCCTGTCCAGCTGAGCAAAATAATACAATGGGCAGTTCGGAACCAAATCTGTTCTTAGAATCGCGTCCATATCCAATTTGTGGAGCTGAGTCAATGAGGTATTCCCATTAAAGTGTAAGAGAGCCACACAGACACAGGATCTCATACTAATAACATTCCGACGATCTGATGTAGGCAAGTCTGAACAAAATTTCTAAATAAACCTCAACCAGGCGTTCCGAAAGAGGTAAAACATCAACTAAAATCATAGAACTCGGAAGTACCCCCATGACATTGTATCCCCCTTCTCCAACTATCTCGTGCAAATCCCCTAGAAAGCCTCAAATCCTGCGACCATCAAACCCCTTAATGAGAATTTCGAACCAATACCCTCCGCCATGATCTCCTACGCAACGACTACATAACGAATTCTTCCAGCCAGAAAAATATACGCCGCCTCCTGTCCTGCATAGGCTTCCCCCTCTCCATACCCTAGCCCAGACCCACGACCAAACTATCACACACTACCGAGCATCAACAAACATCGACCACAGAAGGGCGGTGCCGCAAAATCTCACAAAAACACCTTCGTGATCTCCATGATCAACCTACATACATCTACGCCATCAACCATCCTGTTCGCACAGTGATGCTCAGCTCCAAAACATCCTGCATCGGAATGAAATCACTCCCGAATAGTGCCCCAGCCGGAAAAAGAGCTTCGCAAATCACGATCTTCGGAAACCTAGTCAAAGAAATATCCAACCTAATCCATACGACAATCCAATCCACCCTGAAAATCGCAAGAAATCGATAACAACCTGCTCCATGAATGCCGTCACCTTAGAAAGCCAAGTGCCATCAGGGTAGGACGTCAAGGATACCTAGAAGACACGCAGGAGCGACGCCACAGCCTAGTCGAGCGGCACAGCAATCCCCTTCAAATGAAAAACAAGGCAAAATAAAACAACACACGAGGCGATGTCGCCTTGGGCGAGCTTTAGTGTGGCCTGGTGGACGAAGACCGGGTCGGGTCGCCTCGGCTGTGCTTCCCCATGGGTGGGACCCGGCGCGGGTGCGATGTCAAACCGGGATACGTGATGCGAGACCATGACGTGGCACCTTGAGGAAACCCCTTTCACACTAGCTGGATCTAGACTCCAGCTCTGGCTTGTACTGGCCCCTTTCACCGGCCAGGGATAGATTGCATCCCACCCGGATGAAGCTTGCCCTCCGGCAGTTTTAGCCTGCCCTTTTTCACTGTCTTTATTGGTGTTTTTTTCTTTTTGTTTTTGAAAGAATGCCAGGGGGGTTAGATGCATTTGTAGCCCTGACCTGACCTGACCTGACCCCCTTCACTTGAGGAGGAGGGCTAAAATTGGAGGCTTGGGGGGCTAAATTAGTGTGATATGCACACCCTGGCCATCTTCTCCCCTCCACCAGAAGAAGCAGTCCCCATTGATAACGGGTCTCTATTTCAGCCTGTGCAATGTGAACTGGTAGGTGGGGACAGATATGTGGAAGGGGTCTTTCAAAGCAAGGCGGTCTTTCATCACAAGAAAGCCCCTGATCTTCCAAAAAAAAAAAAAAACCCCCCCTGCCTCTATTTTTCTCAAAGGGTTCTGTGATACCATTTGCTGAACTAACCTGTCATGGCGGCCAGGGAAAGTGTGGACCTGCCGATACCACTCTCCCCCTCCATTCTATTTCCGACAGTTCACAATCCATAAGAGTATTTCCATGAGCCCGTTTTAGGGTGACCCATTCTGTCAGATACTGACGTAAAGGCCGGAAAGACATATTGATGAGATATAAAGGGCCCGGTAAGAGCACCCGTAAAAACCCTCCCGATTTTTCGCTATGGAACATCCAATAATAGTTGCCCCTGTGTGAGTTCATCATCGTCTGGAGCGGCCACAAGATGACATTAACGGAGGGGTAATGCTTATCAAACTTAACATTTTCTAGTACGGTGAGTTACCAAGCTTTAAACGGTTGTGATTCACCCAGCTTATTAAATATATAACTTATTAAGTTGAAATACAAAACAACATTTGTGTGTGTGTGTGAATACATATATACAAATGTCACATTATAAGGATTATGCATGAGTAAAAAATATATATGATGCCATAATATTAATTCAAACTTTAAAAACATATTGAGAACAAACATGATATATAAATAATGTTTTATAAAAATATCATGCAATTATTATTGAAACTGAGATATTTCGAAAACTCCTTATAAACAACCATGTGAAGCTTTAGAAGAGACTTCTAAGACAAATCATATTATAAAAATGTGCTATTGATCAATTTTATACCTTCACAAGTATTTTATGTGCTACTTATTAAGTAAATAAATAAATAAATTTATGATAAGATAAGATATGTTTTTTAATTATAAATTTATATTAAAAATACAACTTTATTTTCTTTTTTCTTTTTTAAGGAAGGAGCCAATTTTTAAATTCAATGGTGTTAAATAGTTATGTCTATACACTTTTAGTTTTCAATATTAATTTTTTTAATCAAAATATTGCCTCAAACCATATTCATATGTATATATATATACATATATATAAGTTTATTTATATATTCATATTTTCTTTGGAGTTACCAACCTTTTTTATTTGCCTATAAAAAGGATTGCGGCTCTGGGTGACAACTTGCTTGGTCTGGTGTTATTTTTTTCTCAACACATCATTCAATTAGATCTTATATAATAACAAATTTTTATAAAATCAAATGATGTAGAAGTTTTGAAGGTGGAACACTTTTCATTATTACAACAATCTTTTGATACATCCTTCTTTTAAATATTTTAGATAGTTTATTCTGTAATCTTTTTCTTATAAACTTAATTTTCCTCAGAATATATTTAATATGCAAAAGAATTTCATTTTTAAAAAATATATATATATTTTTTAATAATAAAAATTTATCTTTAAAAGAAACAAAATAAAATAAAATAAAATCTAGCTTACTAATAGTCCTCAAGTAAATTTTCTTAAGTTGCATTTTTTTAATTTTTTTTTTAATTTTTAATTTTTAATTTTTATTTTTATTTTTTGTTAATTTTTTTTTAATTGTGTATATTTATATGTGAATTTTTATTTTATAATTTAATATTTTAGACATAAATTTTTATTTGTGAAATAATAAATTTTATTACAAAGTATCTAAAGTTATAAAAAATATTTTTTTTATAAGGTTCAACATATCTACTTAAAACATCACAATTGTTGCTATTTATATAGTTATTTTTCTAAATTATGCCTTGATGAATTAATGACACATTTATTTATTTTTAAACCTAGCTTTTACATTATTTGACTAATAAAAGGGTATAATGTTATTACATCAATTTGATGTAAATTATATGCATCATTAAGTGATACTTTTAAGTATAAAAGATTAAAATTATGGCTATAAAATTATCAGTATTAACATCACACAGTATTTGAGGAAAATACTGATTAATATTGTGTGATGTGGTGAATATTAACACAATATAGTAATTTCTTTTTCTCTCTTTACTTGTAGAAATAATTATTTCAAAGATTGCTTTCAGTAATCTTTTTAAAAATAAGGTACATTGGTCTACCATTCAAAACATTTAGATTGTAATTGATACTACTACAAAAAACCTTTAAATCTTGTTTTAAAATATCCATGTGATATATATATATATATATATATATATATTTGTAGTTTATAATTTTAATAAATTTATTATTATAACTATTATAATTAAAAAAAATGCAATGTATCTATTTGTATGTTAAAATAGACATAAATTACACAATTTATATAAGTTTATCTTAGAGCTATTTGAATATTTGGTATTTCAATAACATTTGAATAAGAATTAAATAAAAAAATTACAAACCATAAAGATTTTTTTAATATTAAATTTTATAAAAATAATCTATATTATATAAAAATAATTTTTTATTAAATATTTATTACTAGATATATAATAGAGAATCATTAAAATTCTAATCCAGTTTAATATAAATCCAATTTTATATATATATATATATATGAATTAAGCTAAAATTTTATTAGAACTTTAGAAAATATAGACATAATATTTTATGGCTCTAAGTTTTACAAGAAGTCTAATACGTTACATATTATTAAACATAGTACTGTAATAATTATTTTTAAAGTGATTAATTTAGGATACATTTTTGGATTAGACACCATGACAACATGACAATATGAAAAGCTTAATATTCTTGATACAAGAACAATAAATAAATATTTACTTATTATTATTGAAATAAATTTGTTTTAAATTAAATTATAACTGCTTTACAATTATTCTTTTTAAAATTTTCTCCAACATAACATAATTATTACTACTTAAATATTACAATAAATAAATAAATAAATATATAATTATATTTTATATTTTTAAATATATATGTTTAGAAATATAATAATATATATATATATATATATATATATATATATATCAAAATAAATAAGTAAGTAAACAAAATAAGATAATATGTAATAATTTTTATAAATTAATTTTTATTTATTATATTTATGCTATGATTTTAGAATTATTTATACTAATAAATCAAAATAAGTAATTAAATTAATAAATAATCTTCTAAATACTTTAGATATTAATTTATATAATATTAAAACTAAAATAACACTATTTTAAAGTATTAAGAATGTGCCAAGATGTCTTAAGGAAATATTTTTTATTTCTACACGAACTTTTTTTATAGACCCAAACCTTGCAGGATTTGTTATAAGTTTGATTATAAATGAAGCTATGTAATTTTAAATGTATATAGCTTAAGAATAATTTCTAAAAATATACTTAATTAATTCTGGTTCTCCAAATATGTATACTTTTCTAAAAAGAAATGCTTTTGTACTAATTTCAACTTTCTATACATTTGTAGCTAATCTATATTGTCAAATAAGCTATATAAGCTTAGATTTTACATGTGCATTTGTTTTAAATAAAAAGTTAAAAATCTAGTGTAAATTTTAAATACAATTGATCATTTCATTAAAATCAATCTAATTTTGTAAGATATATGTGATTTTTTAAAATTTCTTTTTTTCTTTAGTTGAATAGATGATTAGATTAGGACTAAAGAACTCCTATTAGAATTATTAATTAAAATTATAATTGACAATTGCACAAAAAAAAGACGTAAGGTTTCTTATATCTTTATTTTTATTTTTATTGTTATTCTAATAATTTAAGCATAATATAATATCTATATTTATATATGTATATATATATATATATATATATATATATTTTTTTTTATTCATTTAATTATTATTATTTTTTAAATAAAATAATTAATATTTATATTAAATCATGATTTTAATCTATTTTTGTATTTTTATATCTTAGTCTTTTAAATAAGATTTTTTTGCTAATTCTAAGTTTTAGATCTTTTAAGTAGAAAAAAAAAATTGAAAGTTGAAATTATTTTCTATTTTTTAAATTCTAATTTGATTTCTAATTCTAAAGAATTTTTTTCTACCACCTAAGAAATTCTCTGAACATTTTAGATATATTCATGCAAATAATATCAAAATATGATATTATTGGTTGTAAAACTAAATTTCTTTTTATTTCATCTAATAACACAAAAATAAACTCTTGCATACAAAAGATATATTTAATTTATCTTATGTTATTTTAATAAAATTTTATTGCCTTTTAAAACTAGATACAAGTAGAAATGAGAGAAAAATGTGGATTCTATGATATGAACATATTTTAAATCTCATAGAAAGGATTGGATGTTTCTATAATGATTTAAAATCATATTCTTTTAGGCATATCTAATGTTCTATCTTATTTATGATTTAGAATTAGAATCCATGTAAAATTTAGCCATCATTTATTAGAGACTTGGAATTTTGTAATTAAAAGACTATATTGAATCTTATTAAATTATAGATTATACTCCATAGGTAATTCACACTATAGCTTAAATCTTTTTTTTTTTTTTTTTTTTTTTTTCCTTCTTTTTTTAGAATTTTTTCAATATAAAAATTAAAAAATTAAAAAAAATATTAGAAAGAATAAGTAGTTTTTTTTTTTTATATTTATACATTTTATTATATTAAATTTTATCAATTATCAATAATATAATTGATTCCTCATCTTATTAATAAAAATCCAAAATTATCTATCTATAATAATTTTATACTTCTTTTGTATTATTTGTAGACTAATGATTTAGACCAATTTATAATCAATCTAAACATATAGCCGAATTTGTAAAGAAGTTATACAACATATTATAGATTATTCCCTACAAATGATTAAATTTGAATCCTTGGTGTATTAGCTTATGATTTATTGTTCTTCTCTTCTAAATATTTTGATATAATAAATAATATTATCTTTGACTATTTTATAAATAAAAATATAAAAATATTTTATAATAAATAATTATATATATATATATATATATATATATATATATATACACATACATATATATATTTTAAAGAAATAATCCATGATTTATCCATCTATTTAATACAAATCTATTTGTATATATATTTTTATGCACATTATAACATTTGCTCTATACAATTTTTTTTTTCATGTTTATCAATTATGTATAAATCCCTACATATTGTCAAGGACATACTTGTTAGAACCTTCTAGAACATTCTAGAAGTTTCTTAGAACTCTCTAGAACCTTCCAGAGCCTTCTAATATCTTTCTAGTTAGTAGAAGTTGCTTGAGAAGCTCCCTAGTTGGAGGAAGCTGCTTGAGAAGCTTCCTAGGTAGGAGTATATATTGGAGTCGAGGCTGAAGAGTTCTTCAGTCTCGACAACACATCTCTTGGAGCTCTAGCTCACCTCTCTGGTGTTGTTTTTGTACTCATCTGATTAATCTAGTTCCTGCCAGTTCTTCTTGAACTTCTTGTTTAGACTTCAAGTCTATATTCTGTGTCCATGATATTAATCCAGTTCCTGCCAGTTCTTCTTGAACTTCTTGTTTAGACTTCAAGTCTATATTCTGTGTCCGTGACAGTTTGTCGAGACTACTCTCACCTTGGATATCAGAGTTAGTTCCTTCTTGTTGGAGTGTGGATTACCCCTCTTCTTGAAGGTACACTAGTATTTTAGAGGTTGCGGATTACCCTCCTCTAAACTGATATCTTTTTGTCATAATATTGGAGTCTTATTTTTCTTGGAGAGAGTGGATTATCCCTCTTCTTGAAGGTCTTAAGATGTTTTAGAGGTTGCGGAGTACCCTCTTCTAAACCAATATTTCCTCCTTGTAGAAACAATTACTTCCTTTTCTCTTAGAATGGTTGGAGGTCAAGACATTAATATGAGTGAAAGTTTGGAGTCCAAGATGGACGCCATTATGAATGCTCTTGCTACGTTATCACAGAGAACTACGGTGATGGAAGGAGTCTTTGCAAGACTTCATAATGATGGAGCATCCGGAATAGCACAATCTGGGCTTCATCAGCCTCGAGCTTCTACACCAAAAGAAGCAGCTTTACTTGTGGTTCAACAAGAACCATTACTTCCACAACGAAAGGAACCTCGAATTAGCCTTTTAGACAAGTTTGATGGCACACGCTCTAAGTTTCGAGGTTTCATCAATCAAATCAAGTTAATAACAGCTCTACAACCCGAACATTATCCGACGGAGGAATCACGCGTTGGATTGGTTGGAACTTTGCTTACGGGACAAGCTCTATCGTGGTTTGCTCCTCTATTTGAAAAAGGATCATTGATTTTAAATAACTTTGAGACTTTTTTGGAGGCATTTGCAGAAGCATTTGGCGGGCATAACAAGGCTCAGTGGGCTACAACAAAAATTCGATCACTACGACAAGGGACTTACTCTGCATTAGTCTATGCATCGGATTTCAGGCAATTGGCATGCGACATCAATTGGGATGAAGAAGCATTGATGAGCCAATTCTATTGGGATCTAAGGGACGACGTGAAGGATTTGTTATTATCTCTTCCTAATCCACGAACGCTCAACAAAGCCATTAGCCAAGCTGTAAAGTGCGATAATCGCCTATT